>VZTU01025934.1:60095-73253 GCA_013400835.1 Zapornia atra
CTGCCTGCCTTTCCCACTTTCTTTCCTTTTTGGAGTGTGATTTGCATTTTTTTCTAAGGCTGATGTAAGCAGTCTCAAAGCGGAGAAAATGAACATTTGACAATATGGTCATAGTGGGTGAAAGTATGTTACAATATATTTTAATAAAACTTAGGTGGATCTACTCTTCAATATAATGTAAAAAAATTGAAATACACAGAACTGAGGGGATGTGGAAATTAATTATCTACCCTGTAGAAACAGGAATAATCTCTACTAAACCAATAGAAATTCAGCATGGGCATTGTCTCCATTTATTTCAGTTCAGATACAGCTTTACTGGGATCATTAATCCCAGGATGAACACACAGCTGATCAGACATGTTCACAGTGTTCTTAAAGTAATTTCCACAATTGAAAAAAGTATTTAGAAGTCAAAATAACAGATAGGTCAACTAGAGAAACAGTATGATAAAAGCAAACAACCTCAGATAATATCTCCTAAAAAATGTGAAAATAATAAATATCCATGTTTCAGATTCTGACTCTGATTTTAGATCTGAAATAATAAGATGCTCATTAAACATCAACTCATAAAATACAAAAGTATAGCACTTACTTTGTCTTGAACATCCACCTTAAACAAAAATACAAAACAAAACACACAAATCTAATAAACAACCCCCAATCCATGAGTTTGTTGAGGTTTTTTGTAGCATATACCCACTGACATGAAAAATAATATTTGAAGTTGATATGAACAAACCTACCAGGAACTGAGCACCTTCAACAGGCTGACTGAATTGTCATGTGAACAATAATTTACCTGACTTAATATCTATATCTGTGATAGACTTTTACATTTGAGCCAGCCACTCTGGGCTCTCTGTTAACATTTGTGCCAGTAATTGATCTTGCATGATACTAATGTGACGCAGTATTAAATCTTTTTGCTGTGCTAGTGAATATACGTTGTACCTGGCTTACAGTCAGAAACACTTAGAACTGAGAATATTGTACAGTTCTTTCTCTTCATTCATTTTAAACCATCTTGAACTGCATAACCCCATATGGTCTACAAATGAAGCCATTAGCTATGACAAGGAACATTTTAATGGGACCTAATTATTTAGAAAGCTCATTGAATTTCTGCCCCTGTTAGCCTGTGAGAATGTTTTCTTTTGTAAAATTTAACCTTTTTATTGATGATATTTGCTGCAGTGCCTGCATTATTATGGGCCATAATCATATCATTTCATTATGTCGTTTTCAACTGGAACAATGAAACACCCATTGGAAATGCTAGGCACAAAGAGCAAAACTGTAGGCATATCCTGCCTTTCTTCTGCACTGGTGGAGACAGATTATTTAGGGCTCTCTTCAGATAAGACCTGAACCTTTTCAATTTTATTGCTGTCCTCTCTCTTATTTAAAGCTGTTAAAGCTTACTCTTGACTTTCTGATCTTTATAATTTTATCATAATGAGTCAGGTTTATTTAGTGGAAGAAATCCTCTTATGTGTCTTTTAAACATAGGAGAACCATTTTTCAACATGTTCAGTTATGATAGCGCTAAAGAAAAAGTCACAGCAATTTGAGTTTCCTAATTCCATGCACAGAGTAAAGGTCAACACTTTCATATTTGAGTGCCTATCATTAGAACTTCAGAATGTAAACCATTTATTCCTGTTTTTACTTCATAATAAGAAAAGAGCTTGTTCCAATTAGACTGGAGAATCCAGCTGCAAAAACTCGCAGGCAAATAAGTCATTATTTTACTCTTATGACTCATTCTGCAAATTTCATATTGTTTCCTGCCTCCAACCCATATTTTTAGTTAGAAAAAGGGACAAAAAGAAAAAAAAAATTTGAATCCAGTTAAGTAATAGAAAACTTTTCAAAAGGTATACCAATGTCAGCATTTATTTTTGAAAATACATTAAAGTTCACATAAGGAATGCAAATTATCTGAATATTACGCAATTTATTTGGATTTAATTCCATTAATCTTACTTGTATTTGTATTGGTGGAAATAGTGGGCTGGTATGCAGATTTTTCACAATAATCAGACAACTATTGAATATGACTGTTTTATATTAACATAACCAAAAAGCTGTGAAATTTGCTCTAAATTGGGTAAGCATCTGTGTTTGATTGTGATATTAATCTGTCAGGTGTTTCAATAAATGTTAAGTATTCTTTCACTATAAAAAATGTATTTCTATCATGTTGTCAGTTTTCCTTAGCAAAATAAGACCACCTAACATAGAGTCATGATATACAGCCTGTTCACATAGTGAAACCAGAGCAAATAAAATAAAGTGTTGTAGAATCATTTCAATATTCATATTACAGCATCTAGGAGAGTCATTGAGAATGTCCAGTCTTAATATGCCCAGTCTCACACAGAAAACATAAATGATGCACAGGATATCAGTAAATATAAAAAGCAAGAAAACAGAGGAAGAGGCCATATTCATATCTCATAATGTAACTCAGCTCACTCGTATTATTTCATTATATTTTCCCTTATTTTTACTGTTCTTGCAAAGTAATACCTTCTAGGCACATCAAGAAATTTAGGAAGCTCTTTAGACTGAATTTTTCAAACTTCATTATAAATGGGGAAGGTTCAATTGCTTGCCTTTTGCTGATTTTCATTTGTACCAATGTTCAATATAAGATGCAGTTTAAAATATAGAGGCCATTAATGAAATGGTGATTTTGAGAATTTTTTTTTCCTCAAGCAGATCACTGATTCTATTGGGACTTTACTGCTGACAATATCAACTCTATAAGAACTCAAGTAATTTACACCAGAGATCATCTACTGTGTACTGGGACAGACGAAATTGATTTTACGCCTGCTCAGTTTCTTGAGGCAACTTCATAAGATTGTCAAGGAGGGATCTTCCTTGTTTTGATTTTTTATTAAAAATTCATAGCAATAATAGGAAATAAAGTTAAAAATAGAAGGAATAAAACTAAATCAACGACAAGCAAAATGGTAAGCAAAAGCTGCTCATTTAGAGGAATTAAAGACCGGACTCACCGGTCCATTGTCTACATGAGAATTAACCTCAAACAATCTCTTGTCTAAATAGGTTTTGTTGTAACAATATCTGAACTGAACAGCATTACTCTAAATTTGTAGAGTGTGAAAGAAATAGGAAAAAAAATATATCTAGCAGAATCTCAAAAAGAATCTCTCATAGATTCTGTGTAAATTTAGACAGCTACTCAAAAGAAAGGAACAAAATTTATGGAGACAAAAACCTCTCAATGACCACAGTCAGCTTGGGATCTGGCCTTGCCTAGGGAAGTAATGAGTCTCCCTCTGTAAATTAAGCAGTGAGTTCACAGTACCTGTGCTCAACACAGATGAGGTCACTTAGACCATCTAGATGTGATAGCAGCTGTAAAAGGAGATAATAGTGATCCAGAGAACGCTACCGAACTCACCTCTGCATTAGAAAATTCCAACATTTGTAGGACTGGTATTGTAGATAATTCTGTCCTTGAGTTCCTAATACTGTCTTACAAAAATCTGGAAATAATACTCTGAAGTGGAACGAAGAGTTTTCTTTTAAAACAATGCATATAATTGACTGTCCTTTATAATATTTATGAAGTATTTACCCAGCAAAGTCTAACAAAGAGTTAATTATGCTTGAATTGCATGTTTTAAAATGCTTATATGTTGAAGTTCAAATAAATGCACTTTAAGCAGCAAACTTTGCACAACAAAACTATGTTCTTAACCTTAAGGTTCTTTGAAAACTGTTAAACTAGGATTAGTCAATCATGGGATACAGTGGTGTTAGAAGTTCATAATTCTGTCTTGACCAATAATGAATCTACAGTTTCTACCTACGCATTCAACATCTCTAATTTTATTAGTCATAAATACACACTCATGCACAAGGTAATCTCTGAATGTAAAGTTCTACATGCTTTTACATGTATGGAGGCAATTGAGATCTCAGTGTAGGTTGCTATTATTCTGTGTTTGTACTAATTTTTTTATGATTAGTATATGATCTTTATGAGCACAGGGAGTTCACACTTTTTTTTTTTTAATTTATATATACAAATGCAAAGAAAACACGACATTCAACTAGAAGAAAACAAGGACCCTGGGCATCCAAGTTGTGAAAGCAAAATTTGCTATAGAATAAAATAGTAAATTCTGCTTAGTGCTAAAAAATGTGAAAGGTTTCTTTATAGCTTTTTGTAAACTTGGGATCCCAGTCCCACAAGTATTCAGGGTCACTGTACCCTTGGAGTTATTCTAGAGGGTTCAATTGCCTTTGCTTAAATTATAAAAAGCAGATTACAGAATTGAAAGGTTACTGTGTGAACTCAAGGCAATTCTTTAATTTTTGTCTGACTAAGGTTATCACAGAATCACAGAATTACAAGGTTGGAAAAAACCTTTAAGATCATCAAGTCTGACTGTTCCCGTCCTAAGCTAAACCATATCCCGAAGTACCTCATCTACACTTTTTTTAAACACATCCAGGGAAGGTGACTCAACCCCCTCCCTGGGCAGCCTGTTCCATGTCCTGACAACTCTCTAAGTAAATTTTTTTTCCTAACATCTAATCTGAACCTGCCCTGGTACAGCTTTGTGCCATTTCCCCTTGTCCTATCTCCTGTTCCTCAGATGAAAAGACCATTGCCCACCTCTCTACAACCTCCCTTCAGGTAGTGATAAGGTGTCCCCTCAGCCTCCTCTTCTCCAGGCTGAATAGCCCCAGCTCCCTCAGCCACTCCTCACATGATTTGCCCTCCAGCCCCTTCACCAGCCTGGTTGCCCTTCGGTTGCCCTTCTCTGGACTTGCTCGAGGACCTCGATGTCCTTCTTATGGTGAGAATCCCAGAACTGGAGACAGCACTCAAGGTGCGGCCTCACCAATGCTGAGTACAGGGGCACAATCACTTCCCTAGACCTACTGGCCACACTGTTTTTGATACAAGCCAGGATGCCATTGGCCTTCCTGGCCACCTGGGCACTCTGCTGGCTCATATTCAGTCAGCAGTCAACCAACACTCCCAGGTTCTTCTCTGCCTGACAGATCTCTAGCCAGTCTCCCCCAAGACTGTAGTGCTGCATGGGGTTATGTCCCATGTGCAGCACTCTACACTTGGTGTTATTAAACCTCATCCCATTCCTTCTGCAGCCTACAAGGCTTCATTTCTACTGCTGAAAAAGCTTTGCATTACTTTTCTTTGGAAGATGGTCAGTGAAGGAAAAAGGTAATCGTTCAAATTCTTTATTCACTATCCAGATAGCAGCATTTATCATGGAATAGCTGCTGCTGCAACCACAACAAACCACTTGTCATAAACAGTTCATAAGCTGAAATACAGAAAAACACATGAATGCTTTAGTTATGTACCTTACTTGTCATTCAAGTGTTTGATTAGGACAACTCAGGTCAGTTGTGCTACAGAGCAATTTTTTTGTCAGATGAGTTTTGTGTACTTCACAGATAAAGTAGATACTGAAGGTAGATTGGATCAATAATATAGTATTGAATAGGAAAGAGGAAGAAAGCAAAGGGAAAAAAAAACCCTTCCTTTAAATATTTCTCATACGCTGTTGTGGATTAACCCCAGTAGGAAGCTCAGCCCTGCACAGCCACTCACCCACTCCCCCCTCAGTGAGATGGGGTGGGACCCCACACTGGAGCAGGCGAAGAGTGTGAGGAATAGCCCCCTCCCACTAAGAAGGAAAACAACCTATGAGGAACTGACCAAAACCCCCATTGTCTCATTCTTCCCCTTCCCCACCCTGTTCCACCTTGGTGGGGGGTAAGAAGGGAGCAAAATCATGAATAAAGTTAAGTCTGCTAAGAAGGGAGGGGTGGGGGGAGATGCTTTAAGATCTGGTCGTGCTTCTCATTACCTGACTCTGGTGTCACTGGGTATGCAGCGCAGTGTAATAAATTAGAGAGTTTTCTTTCCTTTATTCTGTGTTGAGTCTGTTTTGCCCATGACACTGATTGTGGAATGATCTCTCCCTGTCCTTATCTCAACTCCTAAGCCTCTCAATATATATTTTCTCCCCTGTGCAACTGAAAAGGGGAGTGATAGAGAGACTTTGGTGGGCATCTGGCCTCCAGCCAGGGTCAAACCACTGCAGGTATCAACATTGTTTTGCTCAGAAATCCAAAACATAGTCCCCTGTGAGCCGTTATGAAGAAAATTTCCCCTATTGCAGCCAAAAATCAGTACGATCTCCACTCCTTACTGCATACCATTAGCATCATGCTCAGGTCCCACAGTGTCTAATACATTCTCATTAGTTTTCCTCTTCCTATCCTTGGATATACCAATAGATTTCATTCCGTTAGGCTATGGACCAAGATCATGAATGTTTAAGTATCATTTTGCAATATTATAGGCCTCAGTGTATGCTTGCTTTCTTTTATTTCAAATTACTCTGGTGGTAACAGGTCAGCTACAATAAATTCATGCAACATATTTGTAAAATATGAGTTATCTTTTTTAATGAATGGAGTATATATAGCAGAAAGTTTCAGTAGAACAGTTTCAAACATAGTCCCCTATTAGACCTCTAAGAGGGCATTTTTATACCATCACCAAATCTATGATTTTTTTCCTATATTCAGGTTATTTCACATTCTCTGAGAGGAAGTTCTATAAAATGATCACCAAAGGACTAGCTAGAATACACGTAAAAGTATGCATCCAGGGTATTTTTACATGTCAGAAAACAGATTAATTCCTACCTTCCTATATTTTTTCAGCTATTTTCCTTGGATCCTGAAGAACTATGCTGCTGTGTCATCTGGAAGGCAGAGAAATGCTTCTATATTGTTTCTAGATGGTATAAAAAGTTTTAAGACCTGATTAGGCTAGTGATAGTTTGAAGAATGACAGTTCTCAGTATGGTGGTATAAACTGATGGCATAACACTGGCATGAATAATCACTTCTTTTAAAAAATTATGTATGAAGAATAAGGTGGGAAATGGTGGGAAATGGCATTGAGAATTAATATAATATGGTTTGGGTTATCAAGCACTGGAACAGGCTGCTTAGGGAAGTGTTTGGTTTCTACATCCCTGGAGGTATTTAAAAGGTATGTAGGTGTGGTGCTTAGGGACATGGTTTAATGCTGGACTTGACAGAATTGGGTTTGTAGTTGGACTCAATGATCTTTAGGGTCTTTTCTAACTGAAATGATTCTATGATTCTGTTATCACCTTGTGATTCTATTGCCTAGACATACGCATTTAGTGGAACTTGGAAATATCTGGTGCTCCACAATGATGCAGGTGTTCCTATATCACATCATCATATAAGGCCAATACAAAATGCTTTAAATAAATTAAATTTAAAAAAGGATGTCTGACTTGGCTTGGGCATCTATGTATAGGCATTTGAATGCTTTTGTAAATGGCAATAACATTAAGTATATTCTCAGACAAAAGGCTCTATTCAGCATTACAACACAAAATGCAGGAGACAAGCCCTACCTTCAGAAGCACCTGATGGACAGTCAGAATAACTTTAAATTTCTCAGTGGCAGTAGGTGTCCATGACCAGCAATTTGAGTTGCTGATTCTGTGAAGGCAGGATTCAGCTCAGGTTGTATGCTTAAGGAGTCCACAAGAACACAAGTAGTCTCTTCTCCCACTAGAGTTGAGCATGATTTAATCAGGATTGTTATTGCAACATAGAAAATGATTCAGCTAACTATTCTCCATAGACCATGCTGAGAGTCCAGGGTTCAATTCAGTTACCCACATACAGGTGTTTAGTGACAACTGAGATGCCCACAGATGTCAATGATATGTAAATGCCTTGAAAATGCTTCAACGAATCAATCAGCTGAGCCCAGAGTGGCTTCTCAAATGGCACAGATAGCTGACCTTTGGGCAAAAATACATTTCTGACACTAATGGATGTTACATGCTCAATTTATAAAAAAGGATTTATCTGGTTGTTCTGCAATAGAACCCATTATTACTGACTGTCCTTGACAGAAAGAAGCTTAGTGTGCCTTGAAAAAAAAAAAAAAAGAAAAAAAAATTTTAAAAAAAGACAGTGCACTAAATCTGAATGAAAGAAAGGAAAAAAAAATATTCCATAGTAAATATGAAAAAAAAAAGAATTATAGTATTCTTAAAAGTCGTTATATACAGGACAGCCTGAATGGAGGGAAGGTGTGTGGGTGTAATCTTCTGGGTTTGTAGAACTATAACTAATATCATGGGGTTTCTGGCATCCTAGTTTGAAGCAACGGGTAGTGTATATTTCTCTTTGTCTATCTAACAATCATCTCAAACCTGATGATTTCTCCTTCCCTCACATGCTTTAAATGACAAAGGCTCAAACCTGGCAACTACTTTTCCCAGTAAAAAAATAAAAAACCCCTAACAATGCCACTGAAATTAACAGATTAAAAAAAACAATGATCTTTCAGCATATGTCCCCTATTATTAAAATCACATTTCCTATTTATCCAGTTCTATCTCCTACAAAGACTTTCCACTGTTTTCTCTGTACAAAAGTAAAGAGAGACTTCAGAGAATAAAACATTTATTTTTAATAATACTAAAAAAGATTTATTTGCATCCCCTTGAGAGCTACATCTCTGACTGGTTGAAGCAGAAAAGTCACATTTGAATACATTAAGTTTGACTTTTAAGAATGTGAGTAGTTCTGCATTCACTTGCAGCTGGATAATTGATTGTTCTGCTGTATTAAGTGTAGATGCACTCCTTTCTATGCTTGATCTCAAGCTTAGTATCAAGCTAGCTTAAAGCTAACTTCACAGAACTAAAATAGGTTTTGATTAGATAGATCCTATGATGCTTCAAAACACACATGGCTTCCATAGCAGTTTAATTAGTTTCCTTATCTGTAGTTAGTGTGTGAACCTATCAGACAAATTTGAATCAGGTCTGACCTAGAAAAGGGTGTATCTAGGATTCATGTCTATGCCATAGAAGATTTGACATATTGTTAGCATTGAGTTAACAGAAATTGGATGGAACATAGTAAAACAGTTCAAAAGATCATCAATATAGGAAATATTAGGGAAAAAGAGTTGTTGTAACTTGGGAGACTGTCATCTATATATGGCAGGTAAGGAGAAAGATCTAGGTGTACTAAATTAAAATGTATTTTTATGATCTACTATATTTCAATGTTGCCAGGAGAGATCACAAGTGTTAAAGCTCTTGTACAGGACTCTCAGAACTATTCTGGAGCCAAATATTCAGACAAAAAACCCCAAAACCAACAATACAGTAAAATTTACCTTCATGAACCAAGACATTGTAATGGAAAATATGTTTGGTTTAGCTTAGTAGAATCTATGCCAAAAGGGATTGTGCTTGTTTTCTATAAATGCAGTACAAAGGTAAAACTTAAGAGCTATCTAACATGCAGGTAGGCAAGTGTAGACAGGAAACTCTGGCACTGTTGCTTTTGTGGGTCTTGTTCAACATGATCTGCTTTTCTTTTAATTTGTTTTCTGCACAATTATCCTGGGATGTTGGAGCAGAAAGTAGAGATACAGCAAATTAGTAAAAACCAAAGATATTTTTCTCTATTGTAAAATATGTAAAATACATAAAAATATTAGAAAATAAATGTAAAAATATTATTATAAATGAAAACATCTGCACAAGTCAGTTAGTCACCCCTGTGACTATGTATCCATCCTTTGTGTGTGAGTGAAGGGTTTCTTGTGTCTTTAACAAGGAATTCTACAGAATTCATAACAGTTTATGTAGTTCTGAGGTTGTGAAGATGGTTGGCATAAGGAAAGTCCAAGAGCTAATTAAATTCTTTGGAATACTCTGTGCTGTAGCAAAATTTAAAGATTTCAAGGTCCCCCATTTTTCTTCAGTCCAAAATTTCCAAATTTCAGAGGTATTCTGTGGTAATTGGAGACATCCAAACAATACCTGTTTAGCAGCAACGTTCTCCCGGGAACAGAAAAATCTTATAGGGTTACACATAAACTACAAGTCCAAAAGGATGGTCTCTTGCCTGTCTTACTGTCTGAAGATTAAAAATAACAGGATCAGGCTTATTTCTATGACATTTAATGCCACAGTGATGAGATTGACCAGGACTGAAGAAAATGGCAGTTCTACCTTGTAGTATTCTTTATTCTTTTTAGGTCCTTTTGGACAGATATCCTAGGCAGTAAAAATGTTTTGATGGTTTCAGGATAGAATCCCTTGGTTTCTAAGTGACCTCCAGAGAATGATACAAATGATGATCCATTAGAAGAACATAGTGGAAGTGCCACTTTTACCACATCAGATTTGCTGGTATCATGGATATTCTTAGACCTTGAAATTAGAGATAGAAATTCATTTGCAAAATTGTTCCCTATAGTTTGTGTTTTGCATAATTTGCTTTAACTTAGTCATACAATGATTCTTGCAACATTTCACTTGAGAGTAAATTCTAGTTTTATGCTCTAGATTAAGTATCATTTTCCTAAAACACAGTCCACTGTTTCTTTTTCTTTATAGCATCATCTTACCTTTAAACAAATCTTACTGTCAACTGTCTAGTTCATACATCTTGAGTGATCTGTTTCAATGAAAGTTTTAACTTTGATGGCTTTTTGTGAAAGTGTTGCAAGCTTCCATTAAGCAGTCAAAGTGGATGTCAAGCCAGCAAACACTGTTTAGTATGTTTGTCAACATGTCATCACTACCAAGAAAAGGAAAACAGAAAATAAAGATGGAAGACTGAAGAATTGAGAGACCAGTGTTTGTAACCAAGAAGAAACAAGTGGTATGAAAATATCTAGCACTGAATGTGTCAAGCAAGGTGAATTTAACAGGAAACACAGTACCTAGAACACAGCTGGTTTTGTTTATGCAGACTGCATGTTTTCAGTCTGTCTCTAGCAGAAAGTGATAGACATGTTGGTACTGTCCTCTAGAAAATGTGTTAGACAAAAAAATAACCCCTTGCTTTCTGCTCAAAGTACTCTTTCAGAAAGTAAAAAATGTGCAACAATAAGTATTTCTTCCTATATTAATAGTAAAAACTTCTGTATGTCAGAAATGAAAATAGCTCCCTTTGATCACTAAACTATTTTGATTATGAAACACTGCAATAGTGAAGAATATTCTATTGGGAGGCAATAACAAGGTTTTCTATGATCAAAAGACTGTTAGGAGTTGGTATTCACTGCAATAGAGTATGGCAGCTGATCAAGCATAATTTACTTATGCATACTGTTTTATGTTGGATCAGCTCTGTCACCTTTTCTGTTCTCCTAGTAAACCATTTCCTGATGCCCATGTTGGCATAGTCATAATGTCAGAATTAATGTTTGATGGTGATGTCTTAAAGCAAATACATATTTTAAACAATGAGTCAAAGTAGAACAAAATATAATTTCTCCCTTGCCCCATTCCCTTTCTTTGTAGATTGCTACACTTAGAAACAGGAACGGAAAACAAACAAAAAAATCTGAAGTAGAAAAGAGAAACTGAGCAATGGCCAAGCAGTGGAAAGTAGAGACAATATGCCTCCATGACAACAAAAGGTGTCCTTTACTAACCCACTGAGCAGGAATGCCAGGTTTATTGTTTTCTGTAGAGTACAAAACATTTTATTTCCTTGAACTCTTGCTATTGGTATCTTAGAGACTGCAATTGAGAAAAATAAAATTATCATCTTCTTAAGCCTCTGTCTCTTTCTCCTTTTCTCATGCAGACACTTCTTGGACAGTAGGCTTGCTTGAGAGTAACTGTAAATTGACTCTTAATAGCCACAGCTCTTACTGAGCACAGTCTGTCGTTTGTATATTACAATTTTACTATAAAGCATTTGTCTCAGCAGAAAAAACATTCATTAATAATGACTACTCTAGTCAATATTTAATTTATCTCCAGTCTTCTGCAATATAAAATTATTGATATAAAATATTAATTAACAGTCAACATACTGGAATTGTATCTCATTTAATTACACTCAAGACTAAACAGTGTAAGTCAAGAATACATTTCAATAAATCTCAAGACCAGGATCAACTTAAGTGGAAATATAGCAGCATGAACACATCTCTGTTGCAGCATCTGAGATGGGCAAAATGAAGTGTTTAAGGTACAGGGAGCATCACTCTCATGACAAAATAGAGCAGGTTGATTATGAATGTGTGTACATCCTTAGGAAAACAGTGTTTGATATATTGAGATAATGTTTCTATTTGTTCTTCCAGGTATCAATTATCCCATTCAATGAGAGAAGATGAATGAATGCTGAAAAAATTTAAAGAACAGCAGGGTATATAAATTATTATTAACTTTATAAGACCTCTTGGAAAAAAAGTACTGCATGTGTTCATTCAACCATAACAATTTTAATTTCCTTGGCCCCATCACTGGTATCACAGAGTGCCTGTACCCACTTTGTTTGGGTAGGCATTTACATTTTTTAAACTATGACAGCGTACACATATAACATGTCATGTTATGATAAATAATAATTTTGAAATGTTAAGACAAAAGAGCCTGTCAGCTGAACCTTGTCCAGGATAGTGCCTGGTTTTATTTTTAAGAATACTTTTAAATATAAAATTCAAATGAAGACTTTTAGCCTAAAAATATATATGTTCCTTCTGTAATAAAAAAATACATGTTTATTAAACTTCAGCTATTCCATATATTTAGATATTTGCATAGCCACTGTATGTATTATTCATTATTAATGACCAAGTGGCTTTAAAATTCTATGAAGCATAGAAATGTATGGCAAAAAAGGAATCCTCCAGTATACTGGTTTTTGTGTGCTTTGAGAACAAATTGATTCTATGTATCTTTAGGCATCCAACAGAGGAGTTGGAAGCTTAGATAAGCTGCACTTCTTTTAGAAGAAGGGTAGGATGTCTATGTTCTTAACTGGGAGACCTGCCTGTCATCCTAGAGCAAAGACGGCAAAGAACTTCACTGAGCTAGCTTTAGCTAGGGAGAGGGTCTCTCAACAAGCTCTTCCAAAGATGACTAATTGCTCTGAATTAATCCTGTTCTCAATCAATCATAATGTAGCTTTTTTTTATTTTCCCGGAGACTGTAGAAGAGTCTGTGAGCTTGGTTTTCCTAGGCTAAAGTCATTAAATCACTACAGGCTTTAAAGAAGGAGAGGGAGAGGGAGAGGGAGAGGGAG
>VZTU01025934.1:80264-98156 GCA_013400835.1 Zapornia atra
GACTATCTCTCATTGGCTTGGCCCTGGTCAACAATGATTCTGGCCTTGGATTGTTTACATTTTGGAGCTCCAGAGAATTCCAGCAGCTCCTCACAGAAGCCATTTTCTGCACCCCCTGTTCTTTTCCAGCACCCAACCTCACAAAACTGCGACAAGGACATAGGAGTTGTGTTTGATGAAAAGCTCAACATTAGCTGGCAATGTGTTCTTGCAGCTCAGAAAACCATCTGTGTCCTGGGCAGCGTAAAAAACCAACGTGACCTGCAGGTTGAGGAAGGTGAGGTAGAGCTGCTCCTCTACCTTGATCTGGTGAATCCCCACCTGGAGTTCTGTGTCCAGCTCTGGGGTCCTCAGTACTAGAAAGACATGGAACTGTTGGATCAAGTGCAGAGGAGGGCCACAAAGATGATCATAGATGTCTGAAGCACCTGAGAGAGGTCTGAAGACAGACTGAGATAGCTGGGCTTGTTCAGTCTGGAGAAGAGAAGGTTCCCGGGACACCTTATAGCCACCTTACAGTGCCTAAAAGGGCCAACAGGAAACATGAAGAGGGATTTTTTAGAAGGGTATGTAGTGATAGAAGGAGAGGTAATGGGTTTAAAATAAAACAGGGCAGATTTAGATTAGGCATTGGGAAGAAATTCTTCCCTGTGAGGGTGGTGAGGCCCTGGCACAGGCTGCCCAGAGAAGCTGTGGCTGCCCTTGGATCCCTGGTAGTGTTCAAGGCCAGGTTGGATGGGCCCTTGAGCAGCCTGGTCTAGTGAGGGGTGTCCCTGCCTGTAGCAGGGGGTGGGAACCAGATGGTCTTTGAGGTCCCTTCCAAACCAAACCATTCTATGATTCTGAACTCTTTTCCTTAATACTTTAAGGAATATCTTCTTTCATATCTTCTTTCTTCTTCTTTTTTTAAAATTTATATTCAGAAACAAAAAAATAGCAATTTTTTATATACTTAATGAATATGAAAGTACATGGGAAGGTTTGTCTGCATGTTTACAGGCATTACATGAACCATTTCAAACTAGCTGAAGCATGTAGGAAAAAAGAAATTCTTTGTTCCGATATCTAGAGAGACACATTTTTCTACAGAAACTAAGATTTTAATATATTTATGACAAAAAAGATAAAAGAAAGATGCTGACTTTAATGAAGCAGTACTAAAGCTGCTATTAATTTAGGGGAAGCAGCTTTTAGCCTCAGCCCTGTGTAAAGCTACATCTGCACTAGAGTAGAAATCATTCCTTGGCTCTGTGTCTAACCAACAGTATTAAGTAAGCCCATGCTTACAATCTAATCATGCTTCTTCACCATACTAAGCACTAACATGGCCAAAATACCTATTGGGACCAATTCCTAACTAGTAATGTGTGGTTTCTGTCCAGGGACTTGTTGGCATATGTTGAAGCAGTGACAAAAATGTTAAGAATTCAGCTATATGCACAGTGTGAGCCAAAGCTCAAGTTGTGCTTTAATAGGATGAACACAGATAGCCTAAGTGTCTTTATTATTTAACTAGTAGGTAAGTCACATTCCAGCATGAGAATTCATTAATTGAATTCAAAGATTACATTGTTTCAAAGGTTATAGTATTTCATGAGCCTTAAAATTAATAAAGAACGTTATGAAACACCAACAATGATCCTGGTTCTGCAAAAAGTTTTGACCAGGAAAGACTCTTGTAGAGTGGATTAATCTAGCCAACTTTAGATACCGTATCATCTATATCTGACTGAGTTATCTTTAGTAAAGGAACATGCACACTTGCAGTGCAGTTTTCCTGGTCCATTTTAGACATCTATATTAGGATGAGATCAATTTTAGGAAGTGCCTATTCCTTTCTGAGGTAACAGGAAGCTCAGATAACTAAAATATAGACATATACATTTTGTCAGATAGATTCCACTTAAGTTACACAATTTTAAGCATTTTCCTCTCATGTGAGTCTCACTTCAGGATAAGCAATGCTTCATTTAATCAACAATGCTACACTTCACCTGTGTCTTTTAGTAATGTATAAAGAGCAAAACTTTCTTTCAGATTAATATCATGTTCCAAGACAAAGTCAATGGCCTGGAGCAACTCCCTCAAGGATAGCTGGAGCTTTCTTATCAACTTGTCTTAAAACACAAAGCTAAAGGAAAGCATTATTAATACTTCCTCTATCAACCAGTCATGTGCTAACCAGGTATAAAATCAATTTCAAGGAGAATCATATCAAAAGCAACTTTTGCAGAATAAGTGTCACATAAGATCCTTTAGCATAACAAATTATTGATCATATTTTATTGGATAGAAATACACTGTACTTTTTATTCTTTAGCAGTATTTACAAACAAGAACTTTTGTGGGCTTCTACTTTGTGTGAACAGCTGTCAAAGGAACTCAACGGTCATCTCATGTTTATCAAGGAATTAAGTGTCTCTTCAAGCAGGAATCCAACAGGATGTCAACAAGAAAATTTGTGTAGGTGGAAAACCACAATGGGAGCTTGGTTTTCTTTGCAGAATATTGGAGGGTTCGGGGGTTTTTTTCATGTTTGACTTCTAAAATTAGGGTAAGAAAAAAAGGGTATTCAGTTCTATAAAATTTGATGTAGTCATTACAGAAATATAGATCTTTGAAAATGTTTTATATGAAGAGACAAGTAGAGATTAAAGGCTGTCAAGGATTATACCCAGTAACAGTTAACATCAAGATAAAATGGTAGTTACTGAGTGATAATGGATTCTGATCTGAGAATATTGGAAAACTAGACAATCATAACAATAAAACTGAAGCACATGGTCTGAGAGAATTGGAGTTGTACAGAACTAAGGAGAAAGATGAGAAGGTTTCTGTGGTTGTTACATTTATAGATGTCTTGAGCTGTGGGGGTTGAACCAGATGATTTCAAGAGGTCCCTTCCAACCTGAACAATTCTATGTGTCTGTTTTGTCTTCTCCATATTTTTCTTGGTAGGTCTAATAGCAATTAAGTTTTACATAAACAAATAACAAAGTTTAAAAAGTAATTTTTTAACATGAAACCTTTTTACCTAATTAGATGTCTGCTTCTTAATGAAGTATTGTCAAACACTGAATGCCTGAGTGCTAATAACAACTAGTGAGTTCCCTTGATATACTGTAAAATAATGTTCTACTTAGAGGAAGAATCTCTTCTGTTCCATCCTGCAAGATACCACAAGAGCTGATGTTAACTGTTTTTCCTGCAGTTCAGTGCCTACAAGGTTTGAACAAGTCTTTTGACATGAAGTCTTTCATCAGTGATCTGAATACCTTTGCCTTATTGCAGTACCATATTTTTGAATCGATCTTCTGAAGCAGAGAGACAATATCTTATCTCTGGCCTGTATCTTCTTGACATTCCAAATGAAGATTACATTTTAAAGTGTATTTCTATCATATTGCCCCATGTAACCTCGTATTCAGTGAAGAAAATGCAGATTTAACAAATGGATTTTGGCAGGGCTTGTAGACATATGATTCAAGGATATTAAATTACTTGTGGTAATTTGAGAACTTTGGATAGTGTAATACAGTATATGAATATGATCATTTTAACCTAAAGAACCCCATTAATAATACACAATAAGTGCTTCTCCTGATTTTATTACTTCATGGCATGTTTGAGGACTTTGTTAATGTTGCTCTAATTTTTATTCTGAATCTGGTAAAGCTTTCTAAATGGTCTAAACTAAATATAAAATAGAATTTTTATAATCCTATCAAATAAAAAAATCTAAGAAATATATTTGTTTTGATAATGCTATTGTGCATCTCTCAAAGTTCATGAGGAAGTCTGGACATTAAAGCCTAACTAAATATTTCAAAACATCTACCGATCTTATTTTAGATACTTTCAAATTCATTGCACAGAAGTAAGCTTCTCTGAGGTGTCTTACCAGGCAGTCATCTTGTGACTCTTCTGCAAATGATATTTGAAAAATCCTTCCTTCTGTGCCAAATTAATCAGGCTAAAAATATGCTGTTTAAGTAGCTTGAAACTTAGTGACATATTTTGTGACTTCTAAGTATTTGTGACTTTCAGCAGAGTCATGAATCAAATATTCTAGCACAAAAAAAGTGATGAGGACTATATAGAGGAACTTCAGGAATATATTGTAGTAATTTGAGAAAATACAATTCTGTTGTTTCAAGCAGAGTTTGACATTTTAGAAGTTATCTTTTTTTGTACTTTTAACTGGAATTGATGGTAGTCTCCATATAGTCTTGGATTTTAAGAAAAGAATTAACCACTCTAGCAATGTGCCCTGTCTGAATTCAAGCTATAACATTTCAACAAGTACTTCCTGTAGTTGAAGGAATCACTTGTATCTGATCTACATGTGAATATCACCAAAACGAAAAACTTGTGCGTGTATTTGACCTCACTGTAGGTTTGCAATGTTTTTATTTTTAAAATCATATTATGAGGTAAAATTTGCTAAGGTTGAATTAGAATAAATAAATAAAATTAAAATATTATCTTTTGCTTTCAAATGCTGAATACTTTTTAAAAAGTAAGAGAAGAATGGAACCAATGTACCATGCAAGTAATTCTATTTGGTAGAACATATACACAGCATAGACTCTACTAGACTTTGTACAGTCTGTGGCCATAGGTGATCCTTTATGGTGAAGTAAATATTACAATCCCACAACAGCGACTAAGTATGATCAAAAACATTACATGGTCATGTGATGCCCAGGTGTGGAGTTCGGGTATGGGATTCAGAAAGCTTGATATATATATATCACAATCACCATACAAGCCCAGACTGACGGTCCATCTACTTCAATACTCTATAGTGATTAGTAATATATTCAAATACAAAGGACTAGAGTACGTGCGCAATACTACCTTCCTCACCACCAATTTATGTTTCAGGGACTTCCTGATGGAAAGTCCATGACTTACATTTAACAGTCAAGAGCAAAGTTTTTGTTTTTCAATTTATGCATCTGTTTATTTGAACTCTTATAAATATTGAACATACACAACATTCTCATTAGTGGTCTTTAGTTACATTCTGATTGGTTCAAAGAAAAGGGAGATGCTACATTCATTACAAAGGGCAGTAGTGTTACAATCACCCTGATAAAATAGCTTAACTTCTGGTGATTTTGGTTTTAGTTTAGAATATGATTTTGATTTTAAAGGAGTTATAGCAGCATATTAAGACATGTTAAGGCTTTTAGGAACAAGACGGTGAGTGCCTTTATCACTATGGAAAATCTGTATGGACTCTGAATTTAAACAATGTGTACTGTGTGTGTGTGGACCTTGAATTAAAGCAATAAGTATATGAAGGAACTGTCTATGGTTACGAAAAGACCAGCCAAAGATGAAGTGAGCTTGCAAAAGGATGGGGTTCACTCATGGACACAGTGAGGAAGACTATTGACGACCACCAGAGGACCCCCACTCACCATAACTACGCATGTGCAGAGGACATTTATATATGATAATGATTTCCAGGAAGTAACATGAATATGCTAATCATTACCCTCCCTTCTTTGTATTTAAAACAATCAACATAGTTAACCAATTATTTTTATAGAATAAGAATATAGATAAAGTGAAGTAATCAAAAGCCAATCATTGTAAAGGTCAAGCTAAGAAGCAAGCATTTTGCACAATGATTTATTGATAAAAATTGTATAAATATGTTCTGCTTTGTACCTTTGGGTGAACACATCTTTGATGGAGCTATTCCCCATGTTCCCCAGCGCTGGAATAAAAGAAGTGCCTGCTTATCTGCTCTGTGTAGATAAGTTCTTTGCGATTGCAACCTCTACCGGTAGTATGCTTGTTATACTCTACCACATTGTTTAAATGTGACTGTCTATGCTTGGCACAACTGTGTATACTTGACAATGTCCTTTTTTCTGCAATCTCAAATCCATTTCCTAGTTAAGGATGTATAGAGGTTGCAAGCAAAGCATGGTGATCATGGATATACAGATCAGTTATTCTAATTCAGATGTATTATGCTTACTAGAAAAGTGTGATATTAGATTGGATAGGTGGACTATCAGTTGGCTGGGAAACTGGACCTTGGGATTCAAATTGTTCTGATTAGTGATATGAAGTCTAACTGATAACTTTTATGTCCTCACTGATGATTTTCCTCAGGGGATAAACTGGAACTGGGAATGATTAACAGTTTTTAATGGCCTGAATAATGAAACTGAATGCATTATTGGCATGTTCATAGCTGATACTAGTTAGGTGAAGGAGGTCATACTAGAAAGCACAGCTTTGGTATCTTGACAGACTGGAGAAATGATCTGACACAGGAGCTTTATGAAGTTCAGTAAAAAGAAATGGAAAGTCCTGCACTTGGGATGGAATAAGGCCACACTAAGCCTGGAGGCCAATTGGACAGAAAAAAACCTCCACTGAACAGAACCTGGAAGTTCTAAGAGACGGCAGGTTGAACACAAGGCAGCAACTCCCTCACCCTTCTAGCGGTCAACCAAAATCTTTACTGTATTAGCAAAATTGTAGCCACCAGGTCCGGGGCAGCAATCCTTCTTCCTGCTCTCTTCTGGGGTGGCGGAATAGCTCCAGTTCCTGGTCACAGCTCCCAACTCCTGGTCACAGCTCCCAGCTGCTCTGCATGGCACCCTGATAAGCCTGACCAAAATACATCCAAAATAATAAGCACAATTATTTCTGCTCTTCTTCTTGCTCGTAAATGCAATTGCAGGAACTAAAGAGCATCCCATTTACATCAGCTGGAGCTCAGAATCTCATCTCTTTATTTTGGCTGAGTTAACAATCCAGTTGTGCTTTTTTCCCCTTTCTCATTTTTCCCTTCCTAGTTTTTTCCCTGTATTGTTTACAAGTTCAAACAAAATTGATTAAGCAAGTGTTAAATGGTTCATTGTAATACATTGCATTGAAAATCCACAACACATTAACTTCTAGGTGCAAAGTCTATTTGTAAAAATAAATTCTATGTTTATGCTAATGCAAGTCCTGCATCTAATTTCCTGTTCTAAAAATTTATTCCTAAAATCTTAAAATGTAAACTAGCTGTCCAGCCAAGGCATATGCAAGAATGAGCTGCCAAACACAATGAATTATTCAGTAAAAAGTTTAGTAACAAAAAGTTACTTTATTGCCTAAAATGTACTTTGATTACATTAAAAGTATTAAAATAATTGCTTTTATCTTAAAGGTGCATTGCCAACTTGAAGATATAAGCAACAAACTTGTTGCTTAATTAAGTCTATGAGAAGTTTTTTTCTATAATTTCCTACATACAGAAAGTGAAACCAAGACAGATTCACTTAAATGGGCAAGTGCCCAAAGAGAGCGTGTCAAAGTCAGGATTTGAACTCAGAATTCCTGAGTCAGTACATTTTTCAAACTTAAAAATTACATTTGTTGAGTGCCAGTCAGGTGCAATACCCTAAAGTCACTGATGGTGATGATTTCAATGTTGAGGAAAAAAGGGAAATGCATGGCTATAGTACATTTATTCAGAATTCGGCTATTTTAATGGTGTTTCTCACATTACTCCTGAAGATAAGGGTCGGAAACTTACAACTGTGTTTGAAGCTTACCAAATGACTTATGATAAATTGTAGTGATGTGAGTCAGGAAAATGTGAGTCAGACAATTATCTAACTAGGCTATAATGTGATCACCATTTTGTTATTTAAACAACAAATATACGACATCAATACAGGTCTAATATTCCTTTCATTGAAATTCAAGCTTTGCATCCATTTCATGGACAATGGATCATTAGGCTATTGCCATTGTTTACCTTTGTTGGCACACTATACAGATTCAAGGCCAGTCCATTAAAATATTCACTCAAAAGAGGAAGGTGAAATAAGCATAAATATTTTTAATGGATCTGTTATTTTTTTTCAGTGCACAGAATGTCACTCTGAAGGCAAACACCACCTTCCCACACTGTCACACACCCTGTAAGTAATTCCTGGTTAATACAAATGATGTTAAGAATCCTTGCCCATCTGAACAAAGCCTCAGTATGCTCCTACTTGTATCATTGAACACATCTTGAGTTATTTATTAAGGTGGGGTATTGAGACTTACACAAATATCTCTAACTAGAGACAAGTTTTTGAACTTGGGTTTTCCCTATCTCAGGTCCTAACAGCTTCACTATTAGCTATCCTGTCAACACTTGTTTTTTTAACTGAATGGAATGTCTGCTGTGACGCCAGATGAAATTGTTTTTGTTCATTTATTTAGTCAACTGTAGCATTTCATTAATCTTAATGTATTTACAAGTCATCTACCAAAGATATATGGAGTATATTTGTGAAAAATAGGAAATAGAAACCAATATTTATTTTTCTAATTAAAGTTTCTGTTTAGAGAAATTATGACTATTCAGTCAAAACTTGTATTTATGTGAAAAATGCTGACTGGTTTTGAAACATAAAAATCTTGAGTTCTTTTGAGAATATAGGAAATTACACAGATGAAATGGTAAACAGTCTGAAAATATGAAAGCAGAGGTAGACGGTTTACTGTCACAAATAATTTAGCATTATTTCAGACCTATTTCACATTTAACCCTTGTTCAATATCATTTATGAATGCCAGATAACCAAATGTGTAATACAGATGCCTCTCAGACTCCTTTCTCCACTATTAAACTCAACATTTATTTATTCCCACACTTCATTTCTGAATGAGATGCCAGTGCACAAGAGGACCTTCCTTCATATCTCATAGCACTTGTGTTTCTTTAAAAGCTTTTGTTGAACAACTTCAGTGAATATGTTAGACATTCAAATAAACTGCTGTCTTTGTTGCTCTGTAATCTAAAGAATTGCTGTGATTTCCCCATTATATAACATTTATCCATTGATTCACTCATTCTATTTTTATTATACTTATTTACATTTACCTGTCATTTATGAAGAATTAACTTATTGATCTACGGTTTCCTTGAATTAAAAATATTAGAAATTAGGCTAAGGATTAACTGGGTCACCATCCCCAGTAAATCCCTGGTAAAGCACTGTGGTTGGGCAGCAGTTGTCTACTGGGGAGAAGTAGCTGCTGCCTTCCAAGTCCCCCTTTTCTCCCCTTAAGATTTTATAACTTGTCATGTTAATGTTTTTCCTCTTAGAAATTTGAGCTGATAGCAGGCCTGGCTGCAGGTCTTAACTCAAACTGCAGTTTATCTTACTTCACATGGCCATAATCAGTATATTTAACAGGTGAAGCTTACCACTTAGCTATTTTCTCAGAAATCTGAACCAAAATCAGACAGTGATGTATCATAAGTAGGTCTTGGATCACAGACTGCTGAGGAGACAGCTAGGAGAAGAGTCACCCAAAAGAAGGAATTATATTGCATGTAGCAGAGGAACAGGCAACTCTGGAGTGGAATAGAGGCCCAGAAGCAGGGTGGACACAAGCTCTCATTGCTACTCCTTTTTTTGAGATTCTGACATTAATGTCTTTTTTTCATTCCTTGTCTTACACAGAGAATTTCAAGTCTCCAAACCTTTACATTGCAGATAGTTAAGAGAGCTTCTCCTCATTTTGATAAACCTCTTCGGAATACTAGCTGTTTTGTCAAAGTGCTATTTCAAACTGAACACCTCTCTACTAGAGCCACACTAATGGATTGGCATTCTTAAGAGTTCTTGGTCAGTAAGGCTGGAAGTACAGACACTCCCACTAAACAGACTCGCCAAGAGGCAGCTTAATAATAACAGCCAGAGTTTTTGGACTGGATGGAAATTGATCACTATACACCATCTCTAAAAAGAAGGGGGAACGGGATATTGGCAGTAACATGTGACATGACCAGAGTAAAAAACAGTAAAAAAAGAGGTATGAACAGGATTTTATTACAGAGCTGGAAAGACACACCAATACTTTGTCACACCAACACTATGTTTAATTCATCTATTAACTATCAATAGCAATAAAGAACTATTTTGATGTAGATAATCTCCTTATGATGTAAATTCTAATGAAATACTAGAATAATATTTCTATAGTGAGAGTGACAGAGCAGTGGAACAGGCTGCCCAGGCAGGTGGTGGAGTCTCCTTCTCTGGAGATATTCAAGACTCTTCTGGACCACTATCTGCGTAATATGAGCTAGGAACCCTGCTTTGGCAGGGGGGTTGGACCCAATGAACTCTCAAGGTCCCTTCCAACCCCTACAATTCTGTGATTCTGTGATTCTGTGTGGTGCTTAGCTGCCTACAGGGGTTAAACCACAAAAATGCATTACCATTGTTTTTAAGTAGAGGTGTTAATCTGTAGAGAGCATTGTTAATGCATGGTTAACTGAAAAGGGACACAGCAAAATGGACCTAATAGAGATGAACGGAATATAGGGGAAAGGCCGCATCGAGGTCGGAGTGACCTGGTAAGACACCTGTGTTGGCACATGAACGCAATCAAGACACGAAATGAGGATGTGAGCAGGGCAGAGTGACCCACTACTAACCACAGGAATGCTAACATGGGTGGAACTGATAGTTAGCAGAGATCCAATAAGGAGCTTGGCTTTTGCAATATGTATGAGCTAATTAAGAAGTGTATTTAATCTGACTGCTTTTACTAATAAACGAGCTTGCTGGATGACTACAGGGTGTCCACTTCTCCCTTCTCCGACATTAATCCTTCACCTCTACTTGGAGGTTGGATCATCTGGTCCAACCCCCCTGCCACTCACTCACTTACCCCAGTGGGATGGGGAAGAGAATTGGAAAAGTGAGAAAACTTGTGGGTTGACATGCAAACAGTCTTATTGGTGAAGGAAAACATGCATGCAAGCAAGGCAGAACAAGGAATTAATTCACCACTTCCCTTCAGACAGATGGTGTTCAGCCATCTCCAAGACAACAGGGCTGTATCACTCCTAATGGTGACTCAGGAAGACAAATACCATCACTCTAAATGTCCCCCCTTCCTTCTTCTTCCCCAGCCCTTTGTATGCTGAGCATGATGTCATATGGTATGGAATATCCCCTTGGTCAAACTCCTGGTCTAATATATAGACAATTTTGCTTTAAAAATATTTTTAAGATTAGATAGACAGATACTGGTAAAGACCTTTAAACAAGCAGCCTTTCTTCCCAGAGAAAGAACTCATTGCAACTTTGACGTATAGTTCCATATACAACAATTTTTAAGACAGAACTTTCCTGACAAACTAAGAAAGGGTGGTTGGGATTAAACATCTTCACATTTTTGTACTAGAGAAACTATTATTAGCATAATTTACATGTTTATCACATGAATGTCTCAAAATAATACTTGTCACTATATTAACATTCATATATTAAGAAATAATTTTTTAATAATGATGATTTTTTTTTTTATTCATGAAGGAAATAAAACAATAAATGAACTCATTTTTCAATGGCTGGTCTCGGATCAGGTTCTATGCATTTGTCTTTAAAAGAAAACATTAAATCTAGAAAAGAATTCTTGGAAGGGTGTCACGTTGTAAAAATATTTTTAAAGGCAGCCAATTATAAGTCTCAAATTTATTTTAGAGTAAAATCATGCAATGACAATCCACTTTTAATATTTTAACACAGACACAGAAGTTTTTACAGAGAATGAAGGAAAACCTGTGCTCATTTTTGTTAATGAGACAGATATGCTAAATCACAGTGCTTTAGCAAGTCTATGTAATCAGACAATGGCGGTGTATTAGCTTCTGTGAAATAAAAAGCATTCAAGTCTTCAAGGATAGCAGAGCAATTTAATGCTGTGTAGGATTAGCTTTCTGAGAGCACACTGTGGAGGTCCTAAGGGTCCCATAGCTCACTTATTCCAAACTTTTAATATCCTCATTTAAATTTCCTCAGACTTAATAATAGGCCCTAAAGTCAGAATTTGCTATTTAGGGAAAATATAAATACAACAATTATCAGCCCAGTACTACCCTCGAAGACAATGAACATACATACAATCATCCTGCTGGGTCTACTAGGAATTTGCAAGAAGACTCAAGTTTTCACACATCCTTGTACTGCTCCATGTCCAGATGCTGTTAGTTGTAAGTAAACCGTTCAAATGAGTAGCCACCTCATGTCAGGCACTGCACCAATGCATCTGCATCCTTTACAGACTGAAGCTTGCTCCCATTCAGGCAGCATTAAAAACGTTATAAGAACAATACCCATCCTAATAGAAAAACCTCTAACCTAGAAGTACATGTAGGGATATGTGCACTCCAGCATTAAAAACAACCAACCAACCAACCTGCTCTTAGCTGATATATGTTTTAATATTACTTTCTCTAAAACATATCCAGAATATTAAGCATCAATTTAAAATCAATATAAACACCCACTGATGTTACAAGACAATGGAAAAAGATTGAAACCTTTCAGCTTTTAATGACCCAGTATAACACTTCATGTGGTCAAATATTTTAAACTTGGGTCTTTTTTGATCACATCTACATTTTAAGTGGAAGAAGGCCAGTCCAGAGGCATGCTAACAAGAAGGAAGTTTTTTTGTTTGCCTGTGGGTTTGTTTGTTTGGGTTTTATAAACATCATATATAACAACACTGGTCTAGAAATATAATGGTAACAGAGCAGTTCTATGAACAACTGCATGTACTTACAAATTTTTAAAGAAGGAAAGTCTTGAAAAGGTTTACTCTGATACTCCATGCTCAAGCATAGGCAAGATTTGTAACGATTAAATATTTTTGCAGTTGAAAAGATTGTATACACATATATGATTATTTTCTAGAAAATTCCTAAAGCAACAATATATCTTATATTCTTGTGAAAATTACTCATACTTATGTAAGATGTGAAAGTACCTCTACAATTCATTGTGGAAAAATTGAATTATTTGGACCTGTTATCTGCACCACCTAACTGTATAGTGATTTGGGGTAACTCCAGTGCCAGAAAAGTCATCCAAGCATCCAGTCAGGGGTAAACTCAAGTGCAATCAATGCTCTTGACTACCTTTAGCAGAGCATTCACTTGCTTTGTGATCGCAGCACTCAGTGCAGTCTTCAGCCTCACTTGTATGGGAGTCTTGGAGTCATCTCTAAAGGGTTCTGATATTAATCAATCCAAGGGTGGATGGGATTTTTGACAAGCATCCTCAAGACTTAGCACGGGATGCCAGACACCAGATTCTGGGGTGGTATGTTTCCTCTCAAAACACTCTTTGAGTGGCTCTAATAAAGACATGCATAGGCAGCAAAAGGGGCTCAGGCCCCTTAGTCGTATGAATTTGAGTGGGATTTCATCTTTCCAATGCTACAATGAAACATTCAGCTGTCTCAGGAGGACTGTCTCAAAAGAACACACAAAACAACTGTTGAATACAGAAGAATATAAGGAAAGAGTGTGGGAACTGGTGAGTCTGAGAGGCACTGAACAAAGAATACAAGAGGCAAAGAAGTGAGGAGATCATAGAATCATAGAATCATAGAATGGTCTGGATTGGAAGGGACCCCATGGATCATAGAGCTCCAACCCCCCTGCCACAGGCAGGGCCACCAACCTCCAGGTCTGGACCTACACAAGGTTGCCCAGGGCCCCATCCAACCTGGCCTTGAACACTTCCAGGGACGGGGCATCCACTACTTCTCTGGGTAGCCTGTTCCAGCACCTCACCACTCTTTCTGTAAAAAACTTCCCCCTAAGATCTAATCTAAACCTTCCCTCCTTTAGTTTTAATCCATTCCCCCTTGTCCTGCCATTTTAAAAAGTTGAATCCCCTCCTGCTTATAAGCTCCCTTCAGGTACTGGAAGGCTGCAATGAGGTCCCCCTGCAGCCTTCTCTTCTCCAGGCTGAACAAGCCCAGCTCCCTCAGCCTCTCTTTGTAGCAGAGCTGCTCCAGCCCTCTAATCATCTTCGTGGCCCTCCTCTGAACCCTCTCCAACAGTTCCACATCTTTCTTGTATTGGGGGCCCCAGCTCTGGACACAGTACTCCAGATGGGGCCTCACAAGGGCAGAGTAGAGAGGGACAATCACCTCCCTGTCCCTGCTGGCCACCCTTCTTCTAATGGAGCCCACTGGAGGAAAAGGATATAGACCTGTAACATTGGTAAAAATCTATCTGTTAGTATTCTTGTAATCAGGATATTCATCTGGTATCATTGTATTATTGAATTTTAAGAAAAATTATAAACATTTCATTTCCAAAAATGATTTATCAGGAGGCTGTAAGCCACCAGTATGGTAGTCTAACATATGTTCTGTAGACTTTATCATATAGAGACCGCAATCTCAGCAACTTCATATCTCCATCTTCATACTTTTCCCTGTTACTTGAACAGAATAATATGGGTTTGATTGCTTAGTTTGGGAAATGACTGACCTTAGCACTTAGTATCACACATAATGCATTAGAGTGTCCCTCCTAACTTTCACCTGCCTCTCCCCACAAGCATTAGTCTCCTACAGGTCTTTTGTTATATGTCAGACTCAGGTAACCTCTGCCTGCCCCTTAACATATCTCATGTGCTTCATGGCATCCCATATTGTATAAAATATCTACAAGAAGGCAATAAACTCTTCTGCAGGCTTCTATTTTATGGCTAGCTGAAGTGTTCTTAAATCCACATTCACTGGATCTCCACGGATTATTATGTGAGTTTGCATAACCTAGCTCGCATTAGAGACAGCTACATATAGACACAAATGTCTTCATATCCAAACTGAAGTTCAGCCTCAATCTTTAACTGTGTCTATATCACAGTCAATGACTTTTGTAAGCCTTCTGAATTTTACAGATAAAAATTATGAATACCCCCCCAAATGTACAATATTAAAAGATTTTTTCTTAATTTTTTTCTGTATTCTTACAAATGTTGTGCACTTTAACTTTTATCTGTATATTAACAGTATTCAAACACCTTTCTCAAATTAATATTAAGAATGATTGTACAATATAATGTCCTTTGAAACTTCAAGAAAGGTAAGTAATATAAAAAACTAGATGAGAGAATTTATGTTCACTGAGGAATTAGTTACCTGGGAATATCTGACCTACTCAAACACTTCAGAAGAGTCACCTTTGCTAAGATTACTGGGAATAAAAGAGAATAATTTTTTTAATGACCAATTAAGTTTAGTAATGTGTAATAAAAATTTCAGGAATACTCAAATTTTAATTTAATATTTTGAGACCTTAAAGACTTTTATACAGAAACTATGAATATTTTAACTTATTTGAAACAGAATTTTGAATTAAATTCAATGATGGAAATAAAACCATACCTGAGAAAATAAAGTTACTAAATTTTTTTTAAAAGGAGTAACTTAAGGAAATTCTGTTCTACCATAAGAACAAAGTAAGTAATACATAGGCAATGTATTTATGAGAAAGATTAGACATTCAAGATCTGAAATTGGAGAGAACACATGAAAATACATTAAAAGTAACAATAGAAAGGTGGAAAGAATTATGTTCAGTACCAGAGAAACTTGCAGATGATGTGGCAGAAAACAAAACTTTGGTTTTATGATAAATTTCACTGAATATATGTACTAGAGATCATCAGTTTGTGGAAAATTGAGACTGTAAACAACATGGGCACGACAGGAACATTGCAAGCAGGAACCAACAGACTGGCAAGAAGGTAGAAATTATTTTGTGTGTGCACCACAGATATGCTGTTTTGCATCTTGCACTGCATTTCCTTCAGTTGTTCCTGCCTGTCCTGTGGGCTTTAGTATGAGAGACATTTTATATCTTCATATTGAGAGTGTCCTTTGGCTGCTCTAATTCTCAGATCAACCTCTATAAAATAAGTATTGTACCCCAAAGCAGGACTAAGCCACAGCTACACTGCAGTGCAGTAAAGGCAATATGACTTTTTTATCTTCTGCCTTGGGCAATCATGTCAATAGTAGCAACAAGCAGCATCTACCAGTGGCACTGTAAGAAGAATCTCTGCATTATGCCTGAACTTATCTGTTCAGAGCCAGGGGCAGAGATGCAGATTACTTCATAGTAGCCCAAGTTGGATGGCATGTACTGGTTAAAAAGTTTAAAAATAAAAATAAATAAAATTAAAAACTAAGCTGAAGTACTACATTTTATCTCCAGTGTCTGGTTCATTAGAATAATGATGCATCATGGCACAGGGTCACCATACAAAATATGGTGAAACTGTCAATAGAAGTACTGCAGGGTAAAAAAAAATATGTTCTTTGAAAAAGAAAATGGAAAATGTCCAGTACAGCAATAACAGTGACTGACAGGAAGACTTGCATGGTGCAATGAGGTTCAAGCCCTCAACTTGCATTGCTCTGCTGATAGTACGTTCAAGGACTTAAAAATTATTTGGAAAGTAGCATCTCCTGTTCCTGTTCCATATTACCATTCTGTAGTGATATGTGGTATCAAAGCCTGCTAACACACACACATCTACACATCCAGACTCCACAACAGGCAAGCTTCAGCAACTAAAAGGATATAGGACAATTTTTTGTCTCTGTGGATAGCTACCATCATTGCCAGATGGCCTAGCAAAATACATGGTGGCCCAGTTCACATCTCTTTCCTAGACTATGGCAGGCAAACAGATGTGTGTATTCATGATGCTGGGCCAGACAAGATTAATGGATCCATTGTGCCATTGTTATTTGGCGGACCACTTATATTCTTATTACCATGGCTCATAAAGTTCACAAATGCAACCTCATCTATCACCAGAACATCTTTACTTACCACCTAAGGAGATGCCAGATGGCCAGGGAATAAGTTTTTCATGGAGAAATGGACTTAAATTCTTCTTTACTTGGAGTCTAATTCTTGTTTGGTATTTGTGAAAGCCAAAGGGACACATTAAAGAAATAAAAACAGAAGTCCAAGTAAAGCCAAACCTGCTACCTGTGCCATCTGAGGCTAGTTCAGTCATCTGTGTGAACCAGAAGTACAAAATCTCAAGGGATATCCTGACTGAAAGAGTTGTTTACATGCACTGGAAAATTTTGTATATAGCAGATGCAAGTCATTAAAAAATACCTCTATCTTTTTTTTTCTTTTTTCTTTTTTTTCCATTTCCTTCTTTCCCCTGATTTCCTTGAAAGCTCACAGTGCAGCCTTTGGCAGTCACTGGCTTGAAGCTTCTGCCTGCAACTGGGAATTCAGAATCAGCACTACTTTAAATCCCAGCCCTGCAGCCTTTGGGATCCAAAAACTCCATCTGGCAGCTCTGGAGTTTGCTTTTCCACCTCTGGTCTTTGTGCCATTCATGCTACCTTAGTGAGAAAGGCAAAAAAATCCTGATTACGCTTCTACTGTGAGCAATGAAGCATATAAGGCTCTATTAAAAACAAAATTCACAGTGCAAAATAGAAATCAAAGCAGATCAAATTTACTTGGAGTAGTTTATAGTCTAAAACACAGAGGATGGACAGATGCTGGTTAGCTGGTTGGATTTGCTAATAGCATGTGCCCTATAGATGAAGAGACATCAGTCAAGAGCCTGAGCCTTTCAAGCTCCAGTTGTCTAACAGCAGAGATAATTTGGGAGCTGCTAGATGTTCAGTGGCCTCTATTACAGAAGTAGTGACGTGTGAGCTGCAATAGGATAGGATGGCAAAGGTACTGAAGAAGGAGCAATAGACCTGAGTCTTCAGTCTAAGTTGCCATGATCTAGTAGATTAATTTATGAAAAAATGTCAACTACAGCCTTATGAGCTCAACAGAGAGGGCAGATATTGCCTGGTTACGAAAAGATGTTATTCTGATGTGTCTTAATGACTGCCTACCCATTGTGCACTCATATGTATTGGAACTGCCAAGATCATTCTTATTTCTGCAGCAACCCTCTCTCCTCCTTCTCACTGTTTTTGATTTTTTGGATTGTGATATGCTTGCTATCTTCTCAGATTAGTTGAAAGGCTTGGTTGTCTTGATTTTTTTTTTTTTTT
>VZTU01025937.1:0-41619 GCA_013400835.1 Zapornia atra
CCTCCCCGCCCGGCGGAGACCCCTAGCGGCGACGCAGCGCCGGCGGTCCGGGCGCGGTTCACCGGGTGCCGCGGTCGCGACGGCCCGGCGCGCCCTTCTCTCTCCGCGCTGACTCGCCGGCTACCGAGGGGTTAGGCCCGAGCAGCGAGGCGGCTTCTCAGAGCCGGGCCAGGCGGCTTGGTGCGGCCTCGGGCCGGGCGCCACGCCAGCCTTAAAGCCGGTGACAGGGGTGTCCTCGTACGGGTGGTTCGCAGCTGCAACTCCCGTCTCCTCCTCCGCCACTCGGGCACCGCGGATACCCGTGTCCGAAGCCACCGCACCGGCCTGCCTGCCGCCGCGGGAGGCCTCGGTGCGCCATGGCCCCTCCGAAGTGGCGTCTACAGGAATGCTGGCGTCGTTGGAGGGTGCTCCCGAAGAACTGCCCCAACGCCAAACATACGTGTGGTTTAGAGGCTATTTAACGCATTCTGCCTTTTCTGACAAGGCTGCACACCAGCCTGAGATCTTCAGTTCCTACTGTCCAGGTGAAGATGCGGAGCGGCGCCCTTAGCCCCGGGGCCATGCCGGCCCTGCCAGTGCTTGCCCCCAAAGCCTGAGCCTCCTGCTCACCAGCCTGCAGCCCCCGCGGGATTCCTCTGTTCCCTGATAATCACAAGATCAGTGTGAAGTTTATGGGAGTGCTATCAACAACGAAGGAACGCGGGAACATCAGCAGAGCTGAGGCTTGTGGCAGTTGCAAGGGAGAGATCAAATTGAAATGTAGCACTTTGTCAGATGGCTTTTTTTCATTGGGGGGCAAAGCAAACTTCTCGTCTTCTCAGTAGCGTTGTAACAATTGGTGTAAGAAACCTGTAAGGAGAGCTAAAAATTAGTATTAGGAGAGTTTCATGTGAAACAGCTGCTGCTGTAGCCAAAATTCAGCATGACACAGCCTGACCTGTTCTTCCTCTGACCTGCGGGCTCTGTGGCGGGATCTCTGTTCACACCAAGGCTCCTGAGACAACAGCTAGCCAACCCACCCCGTAACGGGGACCTGCAACCCAGCAACATAAGGGGCAGGTGGTGGACATTTTCACCCCTGTACAGCTGGGCAACAGATGCCGGGAGTGCGTTGTCCTCACTGCTGCTCTCACCCACATCTTCTTTGGAACTCGGACTTGAAATCCATGTGGCCAGAGCATGCAGAGGGATGTCCACCAGGCAAGAGCAACCTGTCAGCCAAGCAGTAAAGTGCAGTGAGAGACCTCAGTGCCTTCGACCTCAGAGTATTAGACCCCCACAGCCAGGCCCTAGAGTGAGAAGACCATTCTTATGCCAACATGTATCTTCTTACACAAACAAAGGGACTGTCAATGTATGAAGGCTTTAGGGAATTGCTTGAGTCACTGAATTTGAGAGATCTCTGACAGGCAGATAGCAGGTGACACCCCCCTCCCTGAACATAAAGATGCAAAGTGCTATTAGTAGGTGCTTTTAAGAAACACATCAGTGACATGCCACAACACAACCAATGTAAATTAAAATGAGTTGAATAACAACAGTGGCAGACTTAGCTATAATAATTTAATACTGTTATCTGCTTCTTAGGATAACGGTCAGGTGGCTTTGAGGGGTTTGGGAAGGATTTGCTATGCAAATCCTTCCAACCAGTTGGCTTCTAAATTCAGCCATTGGAAAGGCAGCACCATGGTTGCAAATAAGCAACATCCTGCTAAAACTGATGGAGGTCATTCAAAAACAATTCTCTCCAGAAACAATGGAGGTAATCAGAAGGAAGCTCTTTGCAAGTTCGGGGGGGAAAAAAGAAAACAAAAAACCAACCCAACCAGGCTTCCAGATGGGGTGGATGAAAAACTAAAATAGATTCATGGAGCCCTTTTATTAAAAGTTGGCTTGGTAGTTCTTTGTAATCGCTTCTTCTTAGTGTTAAAATCAAACAGTATTTCAATTGCTGCTTCTCTGGATGAGCCAAGCATGATTCCTTCCTCACAGTGGGCAGTCACGCAGGCTTGAGGTCCCTTTTGCCTGTCCCAGACCCGTGGGATTGGACACCTTGGAGTAGAGGAGGGAAGACTCGTGAAAAGATGCAGAGAAGTCCAAGGTACAGGAAGAATTCTGAGATAGTTTTTTCCATTTGCAACCAGTAAGAGCCAGTGACAATACACAAGAAACCAGTGATGATATTTGCTAACATTTCATGAAGTTAGCCACTCTGAAAGGTCATAACTGAGGACTTTAGAAAGCTGGCTATAAGATCTACAGTGCTTGTAGATAGCCTGACGATAGGAAAAAACCCAGAGATTGTGTCCTATTTTCCACAGGATCTATCTAGAAGACCCAGTACACTTTTTTTCCTTGTGTTCTCTACCTGTCATTTTAGTATCAAAATTCAGTCTTAGGAGACCTTGGAAGCTATCATAGCTGGAGGGAGGACAATGAAGCCCACTACCACCTCACAACAAGGCAAACAATGGAAATCATCTTCCCAGGGAAGAAAGCGGCATCGGCAGGATCACAAAATTATAGGGCTTACATTCGAATCTAGTAAAATGCCCTCAGCAAATAATCCCAGTCTGCATTCAGATGTGATTTGCCCTTTCACTTCTGAGCTTCGTTCTTCAGTCTCGATGTGGTAACTTTCAAAGTGGTGACCAAGCTTGCGTGTCAAGTTTCATTTTTTGGCCACTTCTGTGCTCTGCCTGTGTATCTTTGTGTGCAAATGGTGTCTAGTATTACTTTACAGCCTTTTCATTTTAATATATTATGTATATGGAAACATTGTTCAGCCGTACAGTTCCTCTTTGAACACTCATGAAGCAAGCGGACCTTATCCACAAATGCTGACAGTACTCCACAATAAGCAATAAAGCACCTCAGCCTGCTTCAGAACCTGAATTTCTGCAGTAAATAAGTGAAGGGGAATTTCCTTCCACCTATCTCTTGTTGCCACGCTTACCAAAGCAGCATGTTGTTGGGTTGAATACATATTTTGTCCCGGAAAAGAGCCTGTTCTTTGGGTGAGAAGAAGAAATGGAAATATTTTAACTCTCCACCCACCGTCCCTAGCTAAGAGCTAATTGGAGGGGTGTGCTGGGGGAACCAAGGGCCATATCGCCACCCAGGGAACGTTCCTCAGTTACGTTTGAGCAGCAAGCCTCCCCTTGGTGCTCCTGTGGCTCTCCCAACAGAGCTGTAACAGGAGGACTGGTACGTGGTTTCTGAAGGGGGCCAGGCAGCCTGTGGCACAGACGCAACAGTGTCAGATACCTTTGAACACGTGCAAAGTGGTGTGACAGGGTACATGCAGCCTAGCACCATTCACCGAATCTCTGATTGTGGAGGCTTATTTCATTTACACCTGCAAAATCAGTGTTATTAGCCTTGTTGTCATCCGTACTGGTATTAGGGATGATTCCTCGGGCAGATTCTTTTGGGACAGTGCTACAACCAGTGCTTTCCCAGAGATGATTTCTCTGTTTGTTCTCGACTCTTGAGGAGAGGGCTCCAAGTTGGCAAACTTGAGTTTTGGTTTGGACTTTGATGCTGACTCACCAAGTGGAGTCTCTCCTTCTGGAGTCGCTTTGCTTCAGTGCTCACCATTTTCTTTACCAGGGATAATACCATTTCCACTGCCTTTGTGATTCGTGTAGGGAGCAGAACAAAACACTAGGGTTAGTATTTCTGAGTGAACTTCTCCGAGTTCAAGACTTGGATCCTACTGAGCCAGCACGTGCTGTGTTAGTCCCAGTTAAGAAGTTTTTCTGTGCACTGACAATGGCTGCAGCGCAAATTACCAGATTTGGTTTGGACACCTCCAGCGGGAATTTGTATTTTCAAATAGCACAGAATTAATTTTAATGGAAAAACCCTTAGGTTTTATGCTACACCTTGAACCACTGCAGGTATAATTAATCTGCTCACTGTCGTGCAAGCATCCTCTAGAGACATTTTTTTTTTTTTTCCTTTGGAGTCAGCCTGCAGCCCTGAGAAAGAGGCCCTCTAAATATTAATCCAAAATAGGAAGAGAGAGATTGTAACTAATCAACCCTACACAAGTATGTGCTGTTAGCAGCAACAATGGGTGCGGATATGATTTCAAAGACTGAACAGTTGATCCTTGTCTGAATTCTGCAAAGCACCTTCAGGTTTTGGCTCTTAGAGATGCAGCACACAGTTAGGTAGCCAGTAGCCATAGCGACCTACTCACATGCAAATGATTTGTTCTGCATAGCAGAGAGTATTAAGAGTTGATGATATCTGCTGGAGCAGGTACACAATACAAATGGCAGAGCCAAGCGAATAATGAAATCACAGTCCGAAAATCCCAGGAGTGCTCAGCCAAGGAAATGAAATGGATACGTGAACAACAGTAACTGCTCGGGTGATTAGGATGTGAACATTCATGGACATCACTCCTTACCAAACAAATATGGTGTTATTATGGCTTCTGCCTTTGTTGACAGAAGCTGCTGTTGCTTGCTGATGGTGTGAGTAAAGAGGAGATCTTCAGGATGGCTGCTACTTCATTTGATTCTCTTCCTCTGGTTTTGTTTACCCAATTGCTACATAACACAAATATTCCTCACAGAATCAGGGTTTAACACTTAATTCCTTTTATTTTTTCCACTGCATGTGCTGAATATTCCTAGATAGTTTTGGCCTCATGTGGTCAATTTACTCATAAAGTATTTCAGGTGCAGGCTTTCTCTTGGTGTTTTTCCTCACCGTCCTATATGAGAACAACTTGGTACCAACATGTTTCTCCCAACAAATCAAAATGTCACCCTACCGTACAACAGGCCAGTTTCTTTCCTGGCAAGTCAGGTTTGGTGTTGCTCAGAGAACAATCAGCACTTCCAAATGGTCAGAGTAAACCCTTGAGAGCATCTAACTCCACAGAAACTCGAGAGCAACTACGCAAACAACATTTAGCTATTTGCAACCCTGTAACTGCAAGTTATGGTAGGCATTTTGCATGTTATGAAGGCCACCAGATGAGATGGTTATGGTCCTCTCAGCCTCTTTTCAGCAGCTTGTCCTGCTATGACTTGTCGTCCCAGATATAATAGTTTGTGGTCTGAATATCCCAAATCATCAGTATTTAACAAAAATAGAGGCAACTAATACGATGTCTTTGATTTCTTTCGATGTCTGAAAAATGTGATAGTAAGCTTTTTTAGCACTATTAAAAAGTCATTAATTCCTTTTTTTCCTCTCACAGATTTACTTCTATTTTTACCCTGTGCTGTGTTTCCCCAGTGCTTTGACCTGTCTCCACACACAGAGCTCTCTAGAGCTTTGTCCATGTCAGGTTTCCCTCCATGGGATCTAGCTCCTCTGCAGCTCCACTCAGAGCTGTCCTGCTGTCTGACATCTGTCCAGCCCTGCCCAAAGGCCAGGAGTCCCCCAACACTTGGCTTTCAGGCTCCTCTTACCTCCTTCTCTGCAATATGAGATTGAACTCCTTACTTAATGCCTATTAATGCACACCTTATTTCCCTACAAACTTCATACAGGACAGGAAGGTGCTGCTGATAAATCAACCAGCTGTACTTGGAGGTGGTAGTGAAGTTCTCAAACAAAAGTCGTGGTGTTGTTGAAGCGCTTCTACTTTTTCCAGACCTCACAGGCCTTCTACAGATGTCTGAATGGACCCCAAGATAAAAAAGAGGCCACTAGCTGGGCAAAAGGAGCCATCTGTACAAAGTTAGACACGGTGCTTTGTTTCAACACTGTCTTGGAACTGAAATAAAAAAATTGAAACAGGAAATTTGGCAGATGGTGCATGTATTTATGTGTGTATATATACATAAATATATATTTTAGATTCTGAGTTCAGTTAACTGAAGGCATTTGTACAGAATGAGAGAAAACATTGTTATTTTCATTCTTTCAGCATAGCGTCTGAGCTCCTCAAATACCTGCTTAATTGCTAACGCAGCAGGTTGGGATGCTCAGGAGGCCCATTCTACCACCTCTGGCTGGAAACACAATGCTTGGCTCGACTTCGAAAGTCCCTGCTAGCTTGCAATAGCGAAATCAAACCAAATACATTTAAGAACAGTAGCAGACATGGCTTAATACAGAACAGCTGTTTGTCAGGAAACTTTAACAGAAGCATCCCCATTCCTTAACTTGCTTACAGGAGGCTTAACTCACCACATAATTTGGCCTTTGCTCGAATGAGAAGAAAATGTAATAGCTCTTCTGAAGGCTATAAAAATCTGAAGCTGGCAACAGAGACTGTTCAGGGAAAGTGAAGTCTGAGGCCTTTATGTTGTATAAACGACAAATTCAGCTGGAAAACAGCTCTGCTGATACTCGCCAGGAGACAAGGAAGCCTCTCAAGCCATAAGGCCTGCAGCTCAGATGTGGACAAAAAGCACCCAATCCACGAAACTGTTACACGGGTGCAGCAGCTGGTGTGTAGGTGCTACAGGTTTCTGTCCCTTCACTCCCTGTATGGCCATTTGACGGGCTCAAAGCGTTACCTGAAAGACTGTGACTCCAAGCTGGAGGAATGGAAATGGGAACTATAAACAAGGGTGACACTGCTGTAGCCCCAGATGCTCTCCTCTGTAAGCATCCAGGGCTTTTGCTCTGACAACTGCCTCGCCCCACACAGTGCTGGCGTGTTTGCATTCCCAATGCCATGCTGCAGCAGCATTTGTGGTGGGAGGAGAGGATGAGGCCTGCATCTGTAACTCTCTCAGCTTGCCATTTGTAAATTCGTATTAGGAGGCAGCGAAAGGGTGCCATGGAGTGGCCTGTACAGCACCAGTATGTGCAAGAATGTTTTTAAAGAGGAGACAAAGTGGAAAGAAAAAATAAATCTCCCTTCATTCCCAGTACCAAAACCTGGTAGTTTGGGTTTTTTCCCCCTCAGGATCTGCAGTTCAAGGCAATAGGTGGACCTGCAAATAAAGGAAGCATATTTGTTTTCAGTTAAAAGTACTGCTTCTTTTTGGCCTCCTGTGTTTTTACATGCTGCGGAGATTGCTAACGCCTACAATGGTTATCATCCAGAAGCAGATTTATTTTGCAGAATGAAATGTAAGAAGGAGGAAGAGGAGGAAGCTTCAAAATACTACATCCTTTCCTGAGTCCAGTTCGCATTTGGCAGGCAAGCTGACTCAGTGTCCTCAGAAATTCACAAGCAACCGTGGAACGTGAGATATTTTCTCATATATTAGCCGGTGCTCAAAATGATGTGCCTAGGCTAATATGCACACATGAGAAAGTACAGATCAGATTGCTCAGCGAGACGGCTGATAGTGCTCTGGGACAAGGACTGGTATCTTCTCACGTGGCCTCGAAAATTGGCTGCAGGTTAGCTATCTGGATTTTGGTATTGCAGACGGTTATCACAAAGCATAGTGCACAGTGCAGCTATGCAGATTAGGTGATCATCAAAATATAAATGAACTCTTCCAAGAGATTAATTTCTGTACAGTCCTATAGTAACACAGCAATCACTGGTGAGAGGCCAGGAGCAGAATAACACAGCTGCACAGCAGCACAGGAACAGACACGCTCAGTCCATCTAGGAATTGCAACCATCTTTTATAAAACGCTCACAGTATTAGAAGGAGGAAAGTTTGATCACAACCACATAAATCAGTGACTGAAGGAGCTTTGTAATGGATGGTTTTGCGCTGAAGAAGAGGGGAGTGTGGGGGGATTGCAATGAAGAAACACAGACGGTTCTGTACACAAGAATAATGCCATCCTTGGATCCTCCGTGCTTTGTAATCACCCTGCAATTCCTCTCAGCAAAAGGATTTTAAAATATTTGTCTGAGTTGATTTGGCATACATCTGCCTTATTCCTTTACACACACACAGAAAAATGGACATATCTTTCCCTGACTAACAGCACAGACACAAAAACATACCGAGAATAGGAGAGTGGGTGAAATTTCCTTCCTCACAGCAGGATTATGTGAAAGATGCTCACTGGTACGGACGAAGTTGGTTCCATTGCAGAAGGCTATAAAACAGCTTTGCATAGTGGCAAGTTAAAGCAAGGGCAAGGCTCCACTTATTAGCTGTTAACACACAGGTCCAGCGTCACAACCCTCTCACACCGGGTGCGGGGGCCTTGTACACACCGTGCCTTCTGCCTTAGCACCTGATGAGGCTGGAGGGCTGCAGGGCTGCCCCTTCCCTGCATTTGGGCTGTGGTTGGGTCTCAGGCACCCAGCAGCTCTGCAGCTCACATGGAGCGTTCTTTCAGGCACCCATCGGCAGAGGTGGGAATGTCAAAATATTCATCGTAACAGAGATGCTGACAATTTTTTTTTTTCCTTTTTTTAATGAGCTACTAGTGAAGCGTTGAAAGTGATGTGGCTGCTTTTATAATAGCATGGAAATACGTGGAGTTAAAGAGGATCAGTGTCATGTTAGACATTTGAAGAACCATCTATTTTTTTTTTTTTTTCAAAACATCAACACGGTGCAGTAGAAAGAACAGATTCTGACGCCTGCATAGGAAAGCCTATCTTTGTACACAAAAGAAAGGCCTCCCTGGGAACTAACTCTCAGTTCAGTTTATTGTGAGCTACTGTACTACATAATCATGGAGGGAATCAGATCAAGCTGTAAAAGCTAATATCCGGTTAAAGCTCACTAAGTCCTATTTTCAAAAGTAATTTGTTTGAGGTTGACTTAATTTCATTTAAAGTCACTTTTGAAAATATGAAAAATTACTCTGAAATCGCTGAGGTTATTTCAAATACATCCCCTGACATATTCTACTTACACATGTGTTGCCCCACATGGAGCCTCAATTGTCTTTCAAAATAAAAAAACAAACCCGCAATTTTGAAAAGGTGCTGGGGAGTTGTACAGCATGGCTAACGTGGCAAATGTATCTCCCATTTGCTCTGAATTTTGAACATAATACATCCAGGAAACCTCATACAAATTCAGTTTTCAGAGACAAAAGGAGAAATTCTTCTGGCAGAGAAAATGAATGAAAAGTTCGACTGGAATTAGTATCGTCTCATAGCATAATGCACAAATATTTCTACCATAATAGGTGTATGGTAGATCCACTAAGCCATGGCTATAAATATAGTGAAAATAATAAACAGATATAAATACTGATGTTCAGCCTCTGAAGTCTGATCATCAGTATAAAAAAAAAATTTGCAGCAAATTAAGCAGATAAATCCAATATTAGTTTGTTCAATACCTAAGTTGTCCCATTTTGTTTCTTACGGTTTTTATGCCAAATGTAGTACTGCTCTTACTGTCACACTTTCAAGGTAACCAGTCATTTCTCCTCCTCCCTGCACTTAGACATTATTTCTATACCCAGAAATTATTTCTATACCTAATTATATTAAGTATATATCTCATACACACATTTATAAAGTATCTATAATATGATAGATACTTTTATAAAGTATCTATAATATGATACACTCACTATGGTGTATTTTATAGTGATATATCTGTTAAGGTAGTTACAATGTAAGTACACATCTAGATGAGGAAAACAGCCCTGACCCTCATTAATCATGTGGGCTGGTGGAAGCAACACATCAGCATTGCAGCAGCACTGGCGACATTCAAAACTGACTGAACCATCACTGATCACTTAATCTTATGAAAAACGATTGAGAAAGCAGCACACTTATTGTTCTTATTACATGCTTCTGCGCCTATCTAGGTCTCATCATGATCAAAAGAAGTCTTTTTATTAACTAGCAGGTACTGGATAGAATTTGAAGGGAACAATGTAGGCTTTAATTATCATGGAACCATGGCCTCATTCTTCAGGAAATATCCTGACTCTAATGGGAAAGAGGCATTAAAAATCAGTGTGTTGAAATTACCCAAATTACATATGTCCATATACCTATCTACATCTGTGTATATATGGGAAATGGAAAAATGGGAATTACCATGATAAAGGATGCTTTTTTTTCCTGTTGTTGCAGAACTGCATCATGTAGTGTCTGAGGTTGGATGTTAAAGTTATGCTGCTCAAGCTCAAATATAAATTACCTAAATTCCTTTGGGTGGCTGCATTCAGAAAAGAAAAAAAGGAAAGGAGTTATGTGTAGCACCAAGACTACAAATGGCTGGTATATTGCCAACACATTTCAGGTAAACTTTGTGAGCTACTTAACATGTCATAACAGCATCTTGAAGTAAGCTGGAAGCATCTGACTTATTCTGTGGTATGTCACTGCCTGTGCAGACAAGGCACCCGTGTTAAAGAGAAAATGTGGACTGAAAATATGGTGACATATTTAATTAAATGTTTTGACTTCATTTCTTCAGGATTATACCTGGGCAGCACTTAGTTGTGCTTTTCAAAAGTATTCAGAGTTGACATAGTTCTACTCCCAAGTGAAAATCAGTAGGAGTTTTACTGCTGACTTTCACAGAATATAAACCAATGCCGAGCACTTCTGAAAATAGCTTTCCATCTGTATATTTATTTAAATTAATAAGGACTGTTAGTAGAACTAGGAACTGAAAAGATCAGGCTTTTAATTTTAAAAGTTGAAGTTAAATATAGGTTACTACAGAAAAAAATTTTTTTAGAAAAATCTAAACTACAAGAAATACCCAGACTCACTTGAACACTTTTTGCTCTCATTTATGGCAGGAATGGATGGAAAACAGCTCCATTGCCGTAGGTGACACAGCCTCAGGATTTCTGAGGTCATTAAACACTACTGAGTCTTTAGTAATGGCATTTCACGCTTCCAGTGGGCAGACGAGGACTCTTAACAGAGCCATCTGTAAATTGGTCCTGGGTAGTCAACCCAATCCTAAAAGAAATTATTGTATCAGCCAAGGTAGTCAAACGCATCCTTTCCTACATACAGGTAGATTTCCCATTTTCCCAAAGCAGCCTTTTTCCTTTGCTGCCAAATGCTGTTGCTTTCTTTAAAGGGATAGCCCTTTGTGACAAACAAATGTCTGTTGGCTCTGAGACAGCAAAACATTTACTGTAGTCAATATTTAACATATGAATAATCCCACTGACTGCGGTGAGGCTGCTTCTATGCTTGACGTTAAACGGCCGTACGAGTGCTTTGTTGGCTCAAGGCCTGACTACTGCAGAAGCTGGCAAAGGCCGTGGTAAGATGTGTTAATACCACTTTTTGGTGTTTTGTGTCCTCCAAGATTTGGTCCCCTTAGGTCTCTCTGACCTCACTGCGCTTTCTGAGGGCTTTATTGATTGAAAGGTCATCTCGAGCTCTTGCTCTGTTGTATACAAATACAGGCAAGAGATCTAGTGGGCTAAAGGCCCAGCTGATGCATATCGGCAGGAGCCTTATCAGCTGCAAATTTAGCTCCTGAAGTCTTGAAGGGTCCGTTCTGAACAGAGGTGTGGGAAGGAGAATCTACACAGCATTGTTCTCCAGAAGTAGAAGGAAGAAGCTGTGTCTGAGGGAGAAGATTCTTTATCTCTCTCTTGTCTGGGGAGCAAAACTGGTTGCTGCAGCTCTGCAACCAATGCTAGTTTCTCTTCCTTTCCAATTCCAAGTAGCCAAAGAGGTAGATTCCAAAACAAAGTCTCCAAAGTTAGTGCAAGATGGCCCCAGAGAATCTTTTCAGTAACACCTGACTAACAAAAGCCCAATACAGTCACAGTTTCCTGATTTCTGATCTGTAGGCTTAAAATATACCATGAAAAATGAAGAAATAACACCTTATTTATTTTCTTTATACTTTACTTTTTTCACTCATAACATTGCATTTAAGTAATAATGCCTTCAGGTTAGTCCTAATAATTGATCTCTATCACCAAAGTACAGAAAACCTCACACCTAATGCTTCACTTGCAATATTTTTGCCCTGTGATCAATCTAAAGTTGACTTAATTCAAGTGTAAACAAACTGTCTGCTCCTAGTAAAAGCTGTTAGATCTAGAACATACAACCCAAATGAAAAGATGCAGAAGAGAGTACAAGGGTAAAATGCGAATATTGGTGCTGATTTTAGTGACTCTGACTTCCCACAGAATATTTTCTCAAGTTCTAGAACTTGTCCCTCCATCATATCTTAAAAGTTACCCCAGTGGGCCTTGGTGCTGGAGCTAAAGTGTGTGGTTGACAGTCCCGCTTCATCCCCAGCAGTGTTCTGCCATGTGAGTACCCCTGTGTTTAGGTAGGAGATGCAGATCTCAGAGAGGGCTCTGAAGGGAGATTCCTTAGACACTCGTAAGACTTTATTCCAAGTGTTAGGAGATTGTTTTTTGACCCATGTGAATATATTATTATATAGCAACCAGTAACATGTTTGCACACACAAATCATTCCTAAAACTCCCGCAGTGCCTGCCCGGTTTGCAGGTTTTGTGTTTGTCACTTTTCCTAAGGAAAACAGTGTTATGAGCACAACGGAGCAGAAGAAAAAGGCGTCATTCACCAGAGTTGTTCGTTTCCTCTCATCAGTGTTCCTGGCACCACTACAAGCGGACACGTTTGTTGACCTCTGTTCACTAGGTAGCTCTGCGATGGGAACCTCTTCACCACACATCACATCTACGCCTGTCACCTCTGGCTGTACCGTGGAGAGCTCTTCAGCTTTTGGCTGGGTGTGCTTTCCTAATGTCCTCTGTAATGTGCGGTAGGTTGCGAGCAGAGCTGGAAACTTCTGCAGAGCTGCATCTACAACACAATCTATTATTGTTTCAGGATGTGATTTAATAGAAGTTCTGCTCCCCTAGTCTCATGCACACATCTGCCAAAATGTTCAATTTAAGTAAATTGTGTTAGGAATGAAGTCATACTGTCATGCAATAGAATAATGGAAAGTGGCTGATTACATTTTGTACTACAAAGTGCTGGGTCTCATTATAGCAGGAGATTCAACGGCTTTTAAGAAAAAAACCCAAATAAACCCACAGTATCTGAAATAATAACATTTAAACATTATTTGTCAAGTAAGAAAATGTTGGAGCATATCTTTTTAGGCTGAAGTCCACATCAATCTCAATACACAAAAAGAAAAAAGCTTATCAACCTGAGCAGGCCCTCCCTTTTTCAGAGCACCAAATTTGAAGACAATCATGTACATCAGTTTCCTGTTTAAAAAAAAAAAAAAGGACTAACATAACAATCCAAAAATAGCCATTACTGAAAGATGCCCAAACACACACACACAGAGTTAAAATCAAAGGAAGTTAAAGTTGGCACGAGCCAGTAAACATCAAAGGGAGATATGACAGATTCATGCCAATAAATTGGTAGTGACGCAAGAGTTTTATGAGCCTTGGCAGTCCTGTTGGCCCAGCCATTTTTGCAGGCATAACAAACTGAAGATATTATCTCTTACTGTTACTGAGATATTATGATTTAGAGCGATCAGATTTTTTTTTGTCTTTAGGGCAGGCTGAGTTCACACTGCAGCCAGCCCTGTGTTGAGCTAAATAACAGAAGTGAACAGAAAAACAGAAACAAGCCTAGGCGAAGGAATATATTTCACAACTAATGAATCTTTAAAAATCCATGCTTTGAACAGTGCTCCTGCTTTCTGAATATTCCCAGCTACACGTACGTGGATCTGACTTTGTAAATCACATTTTGCCGCGATGCTAAAAGCTCTGCACATAAAAATAAATCAAAATGGACAAATGCAGTTGATGAAAAGAATGAGGTTTTGTCAATAGAAGTGAAAACACCAGTATAAAATGCTACAGAGTACCTTTGTTTCACCAGTTGCATTGGCATCTAAAGCTTTGTGGAGACTTTTTCTGACTCCTTGCCGAGACATCAGAGAGCAAACCAATGTGAGGAGGAGTTCAGCCAAGTAGGAAATGACTGAGTCAACCAAAAGAATGTCATCTCAGAGTTGTGATTCAAGAAAGCATTTAAGGAAGTGCACGACTCCGATCACTTGAATAAACCCCCTGAAAGGAACAGCGTTTGCTCATGAGTAGGTACCTATCTCTGAGCAACAAAATAATAAGCCCTGCCAGGCTCAGCCAGACTGCGTGTTGGAGGAGAGGCAGTTAGATCCCCCTTCCTCTCCTCAACCTTGTAAAAGTACAGCTGTTTTGGTAAAAGCCCCCCGGAGCTCCTGCAGTTAATAAAGCAGACATAACATTTTTTAAATTTTCACAAGGAGCTCTCTCCTGACAAAAAACGTTTCAAGTTGCACAGCTCACCTCGTCATTGAATGAATTTAGATCAGCAGCATGACTGAAATGATCCTGCAGAGCGTTTAGCATCAGCAGCAAAGTCCAGCTGAAAACGTGAAGTTCCTATCCTGGGAAATGGAAGTTGGGGTTGGAATGTCCTTTACCCAGTGCAATCATAGATCTTTATCTGTTTGGTGAATACTTATGTGAGGCAGCGCCATCTGTACCATAAAATTTTGCTGTGGTTGAGTGTTGAAGTGGAAACTGATCTTTTAGGGCATTCTAAAAATGGGCATATTTCATTGTTCCTGTCAGGGCATGATAAATGCTTCTAGAGAATGTAAATGTTTTATAGGTTGTTCCAGTACCAGAATGGCACACTTAATGAATTGCTGACTTCAAAGTACATCAGAAACCCAATATTCAGAGTGAGAATCTCTGGATTTCAATCTTTCTCTTCTTTTTCTCTCTCTCTTTTTCTTTTTTTTTTTTAAGGTTACAAGGGACAGTGGTAGAGTTGTGGAGTCTGAAGCATATACGTGGTAGGGATACATTTTACTCTGTCAGGTTCTGACATGCATTCTTTTTGAAGGTGATTATTGATTTTCTGCCTCCACAAGAAGAAATGACTCAAAAAAAAAAAAATCCAACCTAAGAATATAAATCATGGCTTAAGGAAAAAAGAAACCCCCGATCTTGCTCTTTTAAAAAATGTATGTATGCTAAAATAGGAATGAGGAAGGAAATGATAATAATGCAAGTACTTTTTAGAGAAAGAAGCGTTGCATTACTTAACTAGCTTGAGGAAGACTTGGACATTATCAGATCTGGCAAACCCACATTTCTTACGCTGTGATTTTGTTTAGGTGTTTGTTCTTAGCGTGCTCTCTCTGTGACATCACACAAGTGATAATCATCTTTGCTGTGCACAGTGTCTTTGGAAATGAAACAAAATGGCTAAGTATGGAGTGTTAAAATGTGTGTTTTACTGTCTGTCATAAGGATTTGCAAATATGGCAGCTTTGCACTGGTTTAAGATGAATCGTGCCTGTTCTTTTCTGTGGGTTTTGTGTTCTAATCTCATCTCAGTAGCAGCTGTACTCGAAAACGATCACGAAAAACTGAGCAAGATGATAAAGTTTTGACCCTGTGAATTTGTATATTTGGGATAGTAGCATTTTTATGTTAGTGGTAGCATTTTTTTTATAGGTAGATTACCTTTGCCTGTTTTTCTTACCTCCAGCCAAAAAAGTAACCAAAATATATATATGATATCTAGGGGAAAAAAATAGTCCGACTGACAGAGAAGAGCACTTGAGTATTGGGTTTTTTGCCTTGTAGGACAATATGGTTCTATGAGATGATGAGTTGTTTGCTTTCTCTTGGCCTATAATTTAGATACTTTAGAACTAGAAGCAGATAGAAGGATGAAATCAGAAGGAATCTGAGAAATTGAGATGGAACATGGGATCTGTATAGGGGAAAGGTATATGGGGGAGGCAGAATAGGTGGGAGTAAGAAATGAGTAAGAAATAAAAAATAGAAACAGCAGCAATAAAACCTGGAAGGGCAAAGGCAAATAAAAAAGTGGGATGGAGAACCCCATATGGTATGGAAAATGACAAGCACTCGTTGCAGAGTCACAGAAGGGTAGGGGTACAGAATCACAGAAGGGACCTCTGGAGATCATCTAGCTCAATTCTGCTTCTAAAGCACACTCACCTAGAGCAGGTTGCACAGGATCACAGTCAGACGGGTTTTTATTATCTCCAGAGAAGAAGACTCAACAACTTTCATTCAGATGGAACTTCCTGTGTTCTGGTTTGTGCCCATTGCTCCTCATCCTGTCACTGAGCACCACTGAGAAGAGTCTGGCCCCATCCTCTTGACACCTGCCCTTTAGATATTTATAAGCATTGATGAGATCCCTGCAAGCCTTCTCTTCTCCAGGCTAAACATCCCAAGTTCTCTCAGCCTTTCCTCACAGGAGTGATACTCCAGTCCCCTCATCGTCCTCGTAGCCCTCCACTCAACTCTCTCCAGTAGTTCCCTGCCTTTCTTGAACTGGGGAGCCCAGAACTGGACACAGCACTCCAGATGTGGCCTCACCAGGGCAGGGCAGAGCAGAGGGGGAAGATAACCTCCCTTGACCTGCTGGCCACGCTCTGCTTAATGCACCCCAGGATACCACTGGCCTTCTTGGCCATGAGAACGCAGTGCTGACTCATGAAGAGCTTGTTGTCCACCAGGACTCCCAGGTCTTTCTCTGCAGAGCTGCTTCCCAGCAGGTCAGCCCCTAACCTGTACTGGTTACTCCTCCCTAGTTGCAGGACCCTTCGCTTGCCCCTGGTGAATTTGATTTGGTTCCTCTCTGCCCAACTCTCTAGCCCATCCGTATCTCACTGAATGGCATCACAGCCTTCTGGTGTGTCAGCCACACCCACACCCCTTCCCACCCCCCCTGTTTTGTATCATCAGCAAACATGCTGAGGGTACACTCTGTCCCCTCATCCAGGTCACTGATATGTATGTTAAACAAGAGTGGACCCAATTGTGACCCCCCTCTTACCCCTTTCATATCAGGATAGAAGAACTCCACCAGGAAATGGATGAAAATTGTGACATTTCAGATTTCATTCAGAAGTTCCCACGCTATTTTGGCAATCTTTTTAAATGTTAAATTTACTTTAAAATATTTTCCTGACCCTTATTCCCAAAGAAAATGTCAGCTGAGAGGAAAGAAAAAAAAGTCTCACCCTAAACTGCTGGTAGCCAGGAAGTGTAAAAGTGACAGGGATGACTCATATTACATACATCAGGCACATTGAAAACAGAAGATAGGAAGAGCAAAATAGGAAGATGAATGTTTTGAAGTCTATTTGAAGTGCTTTAAATCTGTAGTTATAAAACAGCAGGTGGGGAATAGGTGTCTAGAAATAACTACCCAATGGATAAAATGTCAAGGGATTTTTTTTTCCCCCCAAATCATATATTGCTTCAAGGCTAAAATGCAGCCCTTTTTACTACAAAGGTCCACAGAAATGACCAATAAAATGTTCTAAACCTCAAACTGTTAAAAAACATAAACTGTGTGCTCCCTCTCTCCTGGACATAGAAAGTTTGTCTTCTTCAGGCAAGTAGTAAACCCTTGGTATGAGAAAAAAATAATTTCCCTGTGGTAGACAAGTGCCCACAGCAGTGGTATTCATACAACTTTTGTCCTGATTGCGGGGCAGGTCCTAGAGAAACATGCACTGGCCAGTGAAAGAGTAGGCAGAGCTCTGGGGGTGATGCTGAGCCATGGGGAAACCGCATCTGAAGCGACACTAAGGCTTCCCACCTTGCCTGCTTCTACCACCTCAGCTTAAAGAGAAAATACCATTCATTATTGACTGGCGCTTTTCACACGTAAGAGGCAGTCCCCGGAGCAGTTTCTCATCCAACAGCAGTAATAAAACCTTAAGAAAGGATTTTCCAGCCTGGTCCTACACCATTTCCTTCATGCTATTGTACAGATGAAGTCAGCCTGTCACTGAATCCACATTCACACTCTGCCAAGCGCTGTTCTGCAATGCATGCTCCTCACAAGCAAGGAGAGCTAGTGCATTCACCATGCCTTACATCTGCTTGCGTCCAACCCTACCTGTTCTGTCAACCCCCAAATGAAAGTAACTGTAGAGTCATTTATGCTGGAAGGGACACGCTGAGCATACTCTTAGTCAAATTGTCCATGCTGTAAATAAAGCCTTGGCCCCAGTATGGATCCCCGAGGCATGCCGCTGCTAGCTGCCAGCTGGACCTCGTACAGCTGAGCCCCCACCCTTCCAGCCCAGCAGTCCAGCCAAGTTTCCACCCACCTTATTGCCCACTTATTCAATCCAGATCTCACCAGTTTGGCAGCAACAATATTGCGGGAAACGATGTCAAAGGCCTCACTGAAGTCAAGGTGTACAACACCCACCACTCTCCTTTTCATCGGGCAGCTGGTGATCTCATAGAGAGCAGGCAGGCTGGCCAGGCATGATAACAAAGTGTTTCTTCTTTCAATAGTCTTTGCTTCTTCCCTTCTTCAGGGGTGTAAACTAAACAGGAAAACATGCAAATCCCAGGTGTAAATTTGCCCAGTAAATGTACTTTATAACAGACATACATTGCGGAAACATTCAAAAGTCTCAAATTCAAACTCAGGGTGCTATTATGGATTGATGCAAGAATTCTGTCTTTGCTCAAAGAGAATTTACAGTCAAGGACCAAACCTTAACATAAACATCTCATGCTTTTGTGTTAGCAGTATAATATTATTTCTCTTGGAAATGATTGTGCAAAATATTGCTTATTAATACGAGGCAGTCTTTTTGCAATCACAAAGAGAAGAGACTCAGATTTATCAAAAGCTACATTACCACTGTATGTTACAATCAAGGGGTCAGTGTCACACGTCTTTGCATAGCTATGCAGTAAACATTGATACAGTAACATATATTTGAGGGACTAAGATGCTTCAGCTAGAGATGCTTGCCCAAGTTTTCTGAAACAGAATCTTCAACAATCTCTTTTCCACCTACCAGCAGTGTTTTAGAGACAAACAGGTTGTTTGTCTTTATGATAGATGTGTTCTGCTCTCTGATGAACACAAATCATCCCCATTTCTAATCAAAGATGATCTCCAGGGTACAGGTAGTGATTCCTTTCTGCAGAGAGTTTTGTTGGCTCTGTTGGCTTCTGGAGAATTCAGCAGATACACAAGTGCTGAGAATCCACTGCAAATCCATCACAGTTGGAAAATTCATTGTAAGATAGCAATAAAACCAAAAAAAGTTATTTCCTTTCTTCTCCCAGCTCAGACAGAGAACATCCAAAATACAGCAAACCCTATAGAGAAAAAGATAAATTGGTTTCAGATAACTTGTCCCTATAAATCATCTTGGACCTCAACAACAGGAGTGGACATGAAAATCTTTCTGAGTTTTCATGGACACTGAAGTACTGCAAAGAAATTTCCCCCCCAGTTTCAACAGAAATGTTTCTTAGTTTGTTTTGTCCAGATCAGAATGTATATAAGTTTGGCTAAGGAATAGGCAAATAACTTTCAAACATATCTGATTCTACATTAAAAGTTTCATCCAGTTTCTATTGCCAGAGCCCAAGAGATGCATCACATGTAGTCATCTGCCAGGATGGACTGCCAGTGACCTGAATCTGTTCGTGAGTCCTGACTCATTTATTCACCAGCGTAAAAACCAGGCCAAACTCCAGCATGTTCTTAAAACTCAGATGTTCAGTATACTTGGTGCATCTGAGGTCTCTGTCATGCAGCCTGGGCAGGCCAGACATAGCACTGGCCACCACGTAATATAACTGCTCACCAGTGGACCTTCTAGTTTTAAACCTTCCCCAGCACTGGGAGCACGTCTTGTGCCTGAGCTGCAGCCAGAGGAATGGTACACAGGGCCTGGCAGATGCCTGCCCAGAACAGGCTCCTCCAACATGCAGGATGAATACGATATTGTGTGCGGCGTCGCACGCAACTTCCTGGTCTCCTCTTAAACATGGCGGCGCTGCCAGACTGCTTTCAGAGCTGAAGGCAGAGCTTTACCAAATGGAGACAACTTGATGGGCTGACCCCCTGGCGTGGGGCTCCGCGCTGATTTGTCCGGGAACTGGATCAAAGCCTTTTCTGGTTTTAGGGAGAGTAAGGGTAAGTGACTGTGCTCCCAGAAGGGAGCGGTGACAGATCATTCCTTTTCCCTCTAAAGTTTTGGAAACTCAGATTGAAAAATCATAAGCTAGAAGTACACATCAGGCAAGTTCAGTTCATCAGGCGAGTCAGACAAAGCCCAGGTAGCAAGACAGACTGACTCAGGCCTTCTCCTGGGTTATACCTGAAACAAAGCGCTTACAAGCCTGCAGCGATAGGAGGGAATACAAAGGATTACTCCCTGTCAACAAAGGCTAGAAACAAACACTGCAAGAACAGTGCAGATGGTTAGATAACGGTTTCTCATGTAACGTTGCCTTATGTAAAAGCGTCCTCCTCTGTCCTCCAATGTCAACAGGAAATGGTTGCGTGTCCTTCAGCATGGCTTGGATACATTTTTATAGTACTATCCTGTGGTGGTGCTTTTAGATTTAAATAATATGCAGAGCTGAGTGCTCTACGATGATTAGGAGGATTTTCTTTTTGAGTCTGTAGGTTTGCTTCATTCCAGAACAGAACGCCGTTTTATTTACTTGCTTAATACAGCATCAGCATGATGAGCAGGATAGCTTTCTAGCTGCAAATGAAAAGGTTTGGAGATTAGCACTTTCCCCCAGTGGATGTTATGGCTCATATACCAAACAGCCCTGAATGGAGATGCTGGAGATGTTTCAGACCTTAAAACTGTAAAACTGTGTGTTAACTCAGATGAGGCTCATATTTTATTACTACAGATAAAACATACGATTTAATTAAACGTGTACCTATAAAACGTAAGGTTCAGTTAACTCTTGGCTTTATTTTAATACAACCTACATAGGTAACTAATGGTAATGTTATGTAAAGAATGAATAGCTTTTCCAGTCATAAAACACCTTGGAGCTATGTTGTTTTCTCACTTTATGACAGCAACAATTTCAAGCTCAGTTTCTGCTCACATCATCACTTCAGCCTTCATCTTCTGTGCTCTTCCTCGCTTGCCTATGTAGTTTATCTTTAGACACTGTATTAGATCCATTACCACAGCTGTTTTCTGTATCGTAAATGGAAGTGAATTTCAGTCTGTATGCATCCAAACCTAAGGCTGAATTTTAAACAGGGGAGGTACAGCTTAAAAGAATGCATATTCAGTGTTAAAATTGGAACATGAAGAGCAGCAGAGCTGATGAAAACAAATTTGGGTATGCTTTTTACCTGGGTGCATATTTGAAAGTTAAAGGAATTGAGTCACAGGATGTCATTTTCTGATGTGTAACCAGATGCCTCAAGGATTCATCTTTTACATTGGTATTGAATGAAAAAAATGTTTTGATTAACAAGTCTGAGTAGGGTGCTTTTCGTCTGGATGCTGATATGACTTATAACTTCTGTTGTCAAAATAAAATCTAAAGCATTGCTGCTGTGCAAACATACATTCATATCCACTTAGCAAGGTCAAGAGACCTGATCTTCAGCTGGGATAAACAGAAGAAAATGAAAACGCTACAGTTGTTTTGAATTAACTCAACTGATGTGCTGTCCAAGATCTCCTCACACCAAGAACCCATATTATTATCCATCTATCATACAATTACAGTACCTTTCACTGAAAACAAGAAGCGCAGGCCTCCTTTCTCCAAGACATTGCTTTTCTTTGCCAAGGCAGCTTAGAATATCCCCTTTTCAGATGCTCATTCTTCATCCATTTCCCCTCAGAAGTGATATTTCAACTTCAGTAAATAAAATCTGGGTTTTTTTGAGAGAGCATGAGTTAGCCCGAATTCTCCCAAATTTGGTTGGGCCTACTGAGCACCAAGTTTTGTGTAAAACAGGACTAAAGCAACAGCAACTCCACGCGTTGAGGCAGTAAGTAGCACATGGGATGACAAGAGCAGTTTATGCTGTACATCCTTTGGTCTGAATTAGGATGCTGCCTTGGCATATTCAGTAGGCAGCACCCCTGAAGCACACCTTTCTTCCTTCAATTCTCTTGTCAGTGCTTCCCCATCAAGCCTGGCTGATTTGCAGAACCCCCTAAGAGCTACAAAGGCTTAAATACTGCACTCCTGTGCTAAGAGCAACAAGAACAAAGTTCAGGTGGACAGTACAGGAACATCAGGCCTGGGGAGAGGACAGCAAGGGCAAGTTGGAGAACACAGTGCCCTGGCGGTGTACCTCTCTGGGATTTGGGGTACTAATACCTCCTGCAGCTTTCTTACTCAGGACCAGGTCAGGCAACTTCACCTCGCACATCATTGTAGAGCACCAGTGGCCTTTGGGCCCAGACAGAAGCTCGAAGCTGGGTCTTTGTGTTCCCTTCAGAGGCCTTAGTGCTGTCCAAAGGTACCCATGGTACAGATCCTCTCCTGAACTGCTTGGAGCTCACACCCTAAGAGGTGGTGTCATCCTTACACCCCTGCCTTCTTAATTTGCCTTGGTGCGGGGAATTTATTCTGACATGTGGCAGGGCTACCTAAAGCTGTCTGTCTCTTTGCGTCATGCAGAGGTGAGCTGTAGTACAGACCTAAGGCAGTTGTGGAACTGGCCTTTCCTCCAGTGTTATTAACTGTGATTTCAACAGCATCCATTCCTTTGGCTTCTGTATATTCATTTGTTTCTTGCTGGTCTGCAACATCTTTTGACAATGGAATAATGTGGATTGACTCAAAAGACAGCTCATCAGATAGTATTTGTCTCACCTGCAGTCCCTCAGATTTCTAGTTAATGCACATGTTTAATTAAATTAGTAGTAGACTTACTACAGTTTACATGATAAAAGAGATATTACCGCAGTAATGAAAACATTTTAATTGGTATTTGACAAATGTTAAAGGAAATACAGTCCAAGCATATATTGACTGTATTAGTTTTTCTATCCTGTAGAAAGACCAGTCATCAAATTATCTGCGTTGTGACAGCAATAAAAATATGGATCTTTACATTATGGGAGTTCATCATTCTGTAACTGTTAATCTGAAGGCACATCAAAATCTTTCCCCAATCAAAATCATTGGTCAGTTTTGAAAGTCATGTGTAGAACCATAAAGAAATGAAACAAACAAAAAGCCCAACACAAAACCAATAAAACTCTTGCTGTAAGCTGGAAAAAATTCTCATCAAGATTTCCACTGAACTTTGGTTAGTAAAAAAAAAACGTAAAGACAAAACCTGCTTTCTATCAGTGCTTTATAAATGTTTAATTTCAAACATGTGAGAACAGCTTTTATTGATTTATCCTCCCTCTGGTGTGCCTTCCAAACCAACCATACACACACATACGCACAGGGTTAGGGAAACAATTGTAGTTTTGGATAAAAATATCAGTGGTTTTCTTGCCCTCTGCTTCCTGTTCCTCATCAGTCCCTCCCTATCTACCACTTTCCCAGTGGCAGGTGATGGGGGAATTAAAACCAACTGGAATGAAGGGCAGACAGATTTTTCCACACAAACTGAAAACAATTTGTGAGGATGATCCCAAAGGAGAAAAGAAATCCGTATGAAAAAGCAATCTTTTCTCCCTCAATGTCTCACATGGAGAAACAACATTTTCAGCCTTTTCAGTCGTAGCATGTTTGCCTGTATTTAGAAATAGACTCGACACTTGGTCTCCTGCTGCCACCTGCTCTCCAGAGCTTCAGGGTTAGGTTACAGAGGTGCCTTTCAAGAACAGCACAATACCTATGAATGGGTAGCACCTGCAATGATCACAGACATCTATTTAAGCAAAAATGGAACATAGCAGAATTTTTTCTCCCAAATTTGGCTAAGGCTTTTGTTTGCATATCAGTAATATTCTAAAGTTACTCACTTTTACCTGAGTTTGGTTGTTCGGTTTTTATAACTGTAGTTTGAGAATTGAAGATACACACTTATTTTCATGAGAGCAGGGAAGGCCAATGCTGAAGTCTTCTTCCAATCTTCATGTTTCTAGAATAAAGGCATATTTGGTCTCATCTGCACGGAGCCCAGTCTACACAGCCTATATCCATTCCTGCTGATGGTACATGTAACAGCATTTTTAATTTTGCAAAGAACTGACTAATTCCTCTTTCCTTTTGGACAGAAGAGAGATACTATATTTTCTGAATGCTCTAGCATGAAGCTTAGCATAAAAATGTCTACTCAACGCTTTTATCCTGTCCTTTTCCTGTTGTTGTCTTCTTCATTTGTCTAGGATGCTGCTGAAGGCAACCATTTCCAACAAGATTTCCTCCAAGTCAAACATTTACAGAAGCCCTAGTGAGGTCGTGCTCAAAGAATTGCATCTCTCTACGCTATCCTTTTTGGATATACCTTTGCATGATGAGTTTGGTATTGTAAGATCATATAATGAAAATGGCCTTTCAAGCAACATCTCTCTATTTTATTTGGTCCCTAACAGAGACGTGCAGAAGGCAGGTTTCAGTTGGAGACTAAGAGAACCAAAAAAAAATGTGTATATATATTTCAGATGAAATGACAGATCATTAGGTCTTTGCTTTACAGAAATAAAAGTTTTTGACGGTACATTTGGTTTCGTTCAAACATGCCATATGACTCCATTTGAATCCCCGGAGAGCCAGGGATGGTGCCACCGCTTCAGTATTGCCAGCTAGAGCTGGCAGGGGGAAATCTGAGGCACTAGAAGGAAAGGCAACACTATTGTTCCTCTCAGGTCTGTGAGCTTTGTTCCTTGGGCTTCTGTTTCTACCTCTCCTTCCTCCTGCTCATCCCAAGCAAACTGTTTGGATCTGGCCATAACTCACAGCCCAGCTGGGATAACAAACCCCAGGGGTTTCACCAAATTTATTCTTCACTGGAAAACATTCAGCATCTCCCAGAGCACAGTGGGCCAAGATGGGGCCTTCTTGTCAGACTCATCATGTTATGCTTGGATACAGAAATAAGAAGCACTAAATGCCCTGATTTTACGGCTCTAAGATCGGCTTTAGGATCGGGGGATAGCAGACACTGCACATGCCTCAGTTTGCGTTCCCAATGCTAGCTAAAGTAATAATTTAAAACAATGTGGCAGCCAGCCTGCCAGCCAGCACAAAGGGGCCAATGAGACTCTCACTGGGGGAAAGAAACAGCACAAATTTACACGCTAGGGAAGAACAGTGATCCCCTGTCAGGGGGGTGTCAGGGCTCATCACGTAGAAAAACTCATCTTCTGTCACATGAACCATGCAATTTAAGGTTCACAATGTTTTTGCCTTGGGACTCTGTTTCAGAGAGGAGCTTCCCCAGGAGCTTTCTGAAAACGGCCTGCATAGGGAATAGGACCTGCTGCTTGCAGTGCTGTTGGGTGGCTCCACCTTCACTATTTCTAAATAACCCTCTCTGGCACTTCTGGCTGCACTATCTGGATCCTCCTTGCCATCTGGGCCTGGCAGAGGACAGACATGGCAGCTCTAAGTCTCCCCCTGGCAGCCTGGACCTTCCCTCCAGCCCACAGCATGGCAGAGGTGGCTGCCCCACTCAGATGGTGACATGGGACCTTGCACCCTTGCTGACAGCAGGACCCAGCCACCCCAAGTCTGCACCAGGCTGGAGAGGGAAGCAGGGGTAGCCTCAGGAGAGGCTTTCCTGATCCTGCCTGGGATCCTTTTTGACACTCATCCTTATAGCATATAAGGCTTTAAATGGCAAATGAACCAGCGCCTGGGGACCACAGCCTGGGCAAAGGCAGGAACAGGCTGTCTTCAGGACCTGGGTATCTGCTTGGAGGCCAGGGTGTCTCAGCTTTGAAGGACTGAATATTTGGGATTTTGTGGGAATCCCAGCCATTTAAGAGAGATGGCTGCCAGTACAGGACATGCACCATGGCACAGCCATGGGCATGGTTTCTCCTTGCCCATACCACTCAGGGGTGCAGAGTGAAGGAAGGAAAAGTTTGTGGTGGGTGGGCAGCAGGGTACAGTCAGGTCCCAGGGGGCCCTCACCGCAAAGCTGCAAGGCCGTTGGGGAAATGCAAACCCAAGAGCAGCAGCACAAGGTGGGGGAGCTGTCTGCAGGTAACCGGGGGCTTTGGAGCAGGTGTGGTGGCTGAGGACGCTTTGCCAGGATACACCTGGTGCTTCCTAAGGGCTGTGTGATAGATACTCAGAGTGCTCAAGCCAAGACAGCCCTTAATAATTTAATAAACCAGCAAAGATATTACTAAAACTATCTCTCTAAATCCATCATTCACTGCTTTCTGCTCTTTGGGTACATATCTAAATATATACATCATGCTACCAGTAATCACAAAGCGATTAGTATCTGCCCATCAATATTAGCAACGCATCTGCATGTAATAGCACTTCCCTTGTCTAGGAGACATCTCAGACGATTACATGCCTAGAATGCTTGGCTGAGTACGTCCATGAAATTAATGTCCTGGCAAAGGCTTTCTAGGCGAAAGGCACTGATGTTCCATTATTTTTCATGGAAAATGTATGGCATAGCTACTCTGAAAACCTGAACCCCTGTGGCTATGCTACAAGGCATCAGTTTTGAACTTCAGTGGAGTGCAAACAGTAACTAGAACATTACTTACAAGGCTTGGGCAGCAGCCGCAGTATCATAGAGGTTTCAATTAATGAAAACAAAATTTTACATATGAAGGTAAATTTTGCAGCTGCTAACTAGCATAGAAATTTCCAAAAGGTTTTCTTAGGTTAAGAAAGAAAAAGTACGTAAGAACAAAAGTCAACAGTCACATTTTGTTTAATTTCATATATCAGTGCATTTAAAGAAATGACTGAGATTCTTTTCTCTTGTAGGCAGCATGGAATTCAAGAATTTACTCTTTTTACTGAATCTAAAAATGGTTTGGGTTGGAAGGGACTCATGTAGTCCCATCCCCCTGCCACAGGTATAGACATCTCCCACTAGATCAGGTTGCTCAAAATGCCATCCAACCTGACCTTCAACACTTCCAATGACACTCAGCACAACTTGTTTCAGTGTCCCACCACTCCCATGGTAAAGAATTTCTTCCTTATATCTAATCTGAAACGATCTCCTTTGGTTTAAAAAAACATTACCACTACAGGCCCCAGAAAAATGTCTCTCTCTATTTCTCTTACAAGTACCCTTTATGACGGACTGCAAAGCAGTCTCCCTGGAGCCTTCTCCTTCCCAGGCTGAACAACCTCAAACCCTCTCCAAGCTGTCTTCACAGGAGAGGTGCAGCAGCTCTCAGGTCATTTTCATGGCCCTCCTCGGGACCCGCTCTAACAGGTCCGTGTCTGTCTTGTGCTGGGCACTGCAGAGCTACAGCACTGCAGGTGGGAGTCTCAAGAGCAGAGACAATCACATCTCAATCTGCTGGTCACACTTTTTGTGCAGCTTTTTTCAGCTCATCCCTGTTATCACAACAGCCCAAGAACTTCACTGTTCCCTTTATCATTTCACGTAGTGCTGAACAAGTGTCCACAGCAAAATAATAAACAGGAAAAGTTTCAGAGCTGTTTTGCTTGCAAGCTTCTTCCAGAATCCCCCACTGTCCCTTTTAAGCAGATTTCTAAGTCTTATAAAAACAAAACTGAGGATATTAAATCTTTACCAGACTACCTCTGGAAAAATACCAGTTGTTTTTGTAGCATTCATAACAAATATTTGGGGCATCTCATCACACAAGTGCTTCTGCTGCCAGCACTCAGCTTTGACTGAGAATATCGACATGGAGACTACCAAATGCAAACCTTATTTGGGCCCCTGGAAAGTGTTTTTACAAAAAATATTAAGGTACTTTGGGACTAATGGTTAAAACAGATTTCACCATGTCATATAAATCCCCAGAGACAAAATATACTGGCTATAGAACAGTGACAATTGACTGCTAACAAGACAAAACACAAAGGAAAGTAGCATTTGCTTCTTTTTTTCCCTGAATAGTTTGTGAAATTAATTTTTTCTGAATAGCTTAAGAAAATTCTTATTCAGAAATTTGAAGATAATGTTCTGCCTATGAGTTATTACCATGAGGGCCTCATGGTAATCAGGCTGTTTGTTAGGATGTGGTAAACAAACCATCCTCAAGTCCATGAAGACAAATACCCATGTATTTGCAGTACAAGATAAGAATGCTACCATCAGTTGTAAGGAAAAAAAACCTTAACAAGAGCATGATGGAGAAAAATAAGCAAACAGTTTACTGCTTTAAAGCTCACTGGATAAAATGCATCACTGATACAACTTTAAGATCAATTGTGTCATATCATGGAGTGGTTAAATGAATAGAAATTATGAGGAAAAATTAGATATGTCTTTTTTTTGAACTTTGACAAGCTTTCATTGGGCACTTTCTCCACTCCAGTGTATTCCATGGGCAAGGCAAAACAGAGGTGGTTGCTTAGACCCTGACTGCACTGAAGCTACTTGACTAGAGACCACCCTCCTATTGTCAAAGGTTATAGTCCATAATGAATCATTTTGGTAATGCAATCGTGAGTTACCAATTATAATAATTCTATGTCCAATATCTGTGGGCTCAGGTGATGAGAAAATAAAGTGGAAGAGGCAGGAGCTGAGCAGCTGCTCAGACTCACTTTCCTTTCTTAAAGCAAAACCAAACAGCTTTGTGAAAGTTGGAAAGATGTAGCATGAAAAAGCTATTGTATGACTCAGCGTTGTATGATGCTCATCACAAGTATGAATATTTTCTTAATGAGCAGAGGCAAATCAGAGCAGTATTAGCAAGAATTCCACAGCTGAACCAAGCATAAAATTTCTGTACCTTGCACAGCGTACAGTTGAGCAGAACAGATCCTGATGCTTAGAGTCCTTAGGCCTGCTACCTCTCAACCCATCTGCTGGAGCCAGAGCATATGTGGGGCCCTGAGGTATTTTTCTCCTTCATGCAGTATGCTGGTTACTCACGTTGATGGCAGGACACATGGTGGGTAGGAGGCTCTTCTGGGCTGCTTCATCCCTGTCCTGCACAGGCAGGGTACACACAAGTCAGAGATTATCATGAGCCCTGTGCCGATCCAGATCTTGAGCAATGGGAAGATACCGGAAAAGCCATGTTGCACAGGTGGTATCATCATTCCAGCAGACCTCCACTCTACAATTCCTAAACTATTAATATTAAACATTTATAAGTGTGTAACAAATGAAATTGTTATTTGCAAAGTCTTTTTCCTGTTAAGCAGTTTGATAAGTCAATGAATTAGCAAACAAAAGGAAACAGAAAATAAATTAGAACATCATACTTGTGTTTACATTAAATGGTCACTTGTATTAATGTTTATAACTGGTTTATCTAAGGGCAACATCCTAGGATTCATTATTCATCAATATTAATGAAACTTTTGTCCTTTAATTTCTATAAAGAGTTTTTCCCACAAAGTAACTTGAGTAGTTTTTGAAGGATGCTTTGAGAACATCAAAGAGTTGAAACAGGAGAAGGCCATCGACAAGAAGGGAAGAGTACATGACAGAGAAGATGTGTCTTTATGTTTGTAAATAAAACCCACACAGTTAAGTATCAGCAGCATCTACTGCCATTAAATCAACTATGAAAACAAATCTCACTCATACCTCCTGAAACCCATACTCCAGTAGACACTCTTAGAAGGCACCTGACAACCACTGGCACATCTGGATGTGCCAGGAGACTGTAGTAGTGACTGCAAGCTTGGTAAAAAAGGTGCTGCTGTTACCATCCTTTGTTAAATAAAATATCAAAACTCCCTTTCTGTTAGGGCCAGTTTGGTCTGTTTACTTCAATAGAATGGTCTGATCAGCAGAGTAACAGATGTCATCCATGGTAGAAGAAAGGGTTTGTTCAGCTTGGAGAAGAGGAGGCTGAGGGGACACCTCATCGTGGTTTATGGCTTCCTGACAAGGGGGAGCAAAGGGGAGTTGTACTTGATCCTTATGGGTCCCTTCCAACAGAGCATATTCTATGATTCTATTCTGTGATATAGTTACTCATATTATTTGCTTTCTCAGGTCTTTCACAGTTCCAGCAAAAGGGATAGTGATTATGGTTCCTCATTCCTATGCTTCCTTTTCTCATGGAATCTCTTGGGTGGGAAGGGCCCCAGGAAGTCTTTCATTCAACCCTCTGCCCAAAGCAGGACCAGGATTCTCCAAGCAGGACTTGAAAATCCCCACTGAAGGAGTGTATCCACACTGTAGGAACACTGCAATCTCAGTGCTTGACAATAAAACAAAAGACCAAATTTGAAAAAAAGAAAAAAGAAAAAAAAAGAGTTGAGTTCCTTCCTCTCACTGACAAAACTCAGTTTTAGATTCAAAACAGTGTTCATTTCTAGTCTGCATGGGTAAAGAGGAACAGGAGCTTTATAATCCAAATTTTAGGCAGCTAAGTTACATTCTGAAATGCTAAACATTGCTGGTTTTCTTATACAGAGGCTGCTTAATTGGATTCCCTGTACTGCAATATCCTAGCTCTGGAGTCAGAGGTGCCTGCTGTTAGAACATCAGAAGGTGAAGCAGTTTTTCTATATAGTATATAGTACCTCAGTGATCTTTTTTTGGTGGAATGAGATATAAAAAGACCTATTTAACTGACTCATATGCTGTCTGATAGCTGAAGCTGAAGAAATTCAGGCTAAAAAAGCACATCTTGTTAGATGAAGGATACTTCTTCTCTATCCAAGAGAATCTGTAAATCAGCGTTAATGTGTGGAAGATGATAGGTTCCAGCAGAAGGTAAGGGTTTGATGCAAAAATCATTTGGTAAAGTCTTGAGGCCAGCAAGATGGCAAGTTATTCCAGTAATGCCTCCCAGGGCATTAGTCATTTTGCTAGCAGCAGTGTTACCGCCACCAGGCCACTACCATTAAAAACTGAACAGAACGGAACTTCAACTAGAAATCAATAATCAGACCTGCTCTTCACAGACTGATCCGTTTTACAGAACCTAATCTGGGAAATAAATAGATCAAATCCCCTCTTGCTTGATCCTTTCTAAAGCCTCTTTTCCTCATACAGAGTCCGTTCCCATTCACTCCATGAACATCTCCAAAAAAGTGCCCTGGACAAGGAGTACAGATATCTTTTTTTTTTTTTCTTTTTTTCTCCTAATGGGGCTGTGCAGTGGCCTTTTGATTGAGATCCAAGCTCCCTGCAGACTGTCACCTTGTTCCATAAACATTTGTCTGGGCAGCCTCTCATTATTCACAGCTTCGGGTAAGTCCGTCTCCATTAGCAGATATTAAGCCACAAACAGGAACTATAGCAACTGCTGTATGGATTCTGTGCCTCTAAAGTAGTCTTTAAGCATATTTTGATGGGTTTTTTTGTGTGTGGAATTTGTGTGCCAAGATTAAATTCTGACAGAATTCTGCCCTTGCTGCCCTGTTTTAGAGAATTTTGTTATTTTTTGTAAAAAGTATCAAAGATATCAAACCCATCAGTCCTGTTTTGACTCAGGGTAAGACCATTGCTTTCTGAAAGCTCTTCTGTGCTAGGATGAGACATTATGACAGAAAGGAAAATTCTTTAAAATTATTACTGTGTTGGGCCTCATAGAAATCATTCATTTGTACTCAACTCTGAAGAACTTACTCTATTTCCTGATGTAAAAAATTGAGACACTTGGTACAGATTTTTGTATTCTGTTACAAAAGGCAGTATGCAATGTTTCATTTCATTCTTTTATGTTCCTACTTTCTTCAAAATGTACTTCTTGCTGGCCCATTTCTTCTGCACATAGAAAAGTTATAATTCCAACTCAGTTCCTATAACATAAAGTAAAAGAGACCTCATGGAAGTACTTTGGTTACAACTGTTAACTTTTTCATTCCTAGACAATATGCAAATTGTAGGATGGAAGGCCACAGCAGAGATTTCCCAGGATGTAGATACATACATAGATTTCCTTCATTAGTTTAAGGAGACTGGGGTGACCCCAAGTCTTCTCATCTTCCCTATCAGTTCCTGTTCACGCATCATGGTTTATCACCGCCTCAGATGTACCTATGCAATACAAGATCATGTTGTAATCCTAATAGGCACAGCAATCCATTTTTTATGGAATAAAAAAAAGGCATCTCTGGTGTTGGACTGCAACCAGTTGCAATTGCATGCCTGGAAGGGCAGTCAACTTCAAGAGAGCATCCAGGGCAAGGAAGGGCTTAAGCCTCTAACACAGCTTTGCCTCTAGAGAAGATGTGATTCAATCTGGATACCTCACTTATGGTGTCTCCAATGTTATGATTCAACTGAAAATGTTTACAGTAGGAAGGTAAAATTAGAGTTTGGAAGTGTCCAGTTCAATAACGGTGTTTACGGTAGACGCAGGCCACCTCCTTGATCCCCATTTCTGTAAACCAGTATAGCTGCTGATTTAGCAAAGTAATTAAACCATGCCTAATTTTAAGCATGTGAGGAGTCCCTTTGGGTTCAAAGAGATTATTCATATGCTTAAGTACATTGCTGAATCAGTGCTGAAATGAAAATAGTTACATAATTACAGGATTATATGAACACAGAGTTGCAAATGTGATGTTTAAAAGAGAAAGGCTAATTTACAGGATGATAGGAACATTTAATTGCAGTTTAGAGATGGAAGGAAATCCACAACCATAAATGATGATACAAAACCACAGCATGTCTTTTACAATCACTGTGGCAACTTTAACTTGGAAGGCCTAAGCTGAGAACCCAAGCAGGTATATGAACAGTACAGCGCTGCAAATAGACTTTCCCACACAGCCTTTGTCTACTCCATCTTTTACTTACACACATCTCTACACAAGTAACTGCTTTTCCAGTTTCTTGGGTTTTTTACTCTATCCCGGCACCAGTTTCACTGCTCTGTAATATGCAGGTCATAACTCTGAATTATTTCACAAGCCATTCCATTACCCCAACTACAGAAACATAAATCTCGAACAGACTAATGAATTATATTGCCTTTATTTATTTATTTTTAAAAATAATCTATCACTGATTAAACCCAGTATCTATCTCCATGCCAACAGATTTTAGGAACTTCCTATCCAGAGTAAGCTCCAGAGCTAAGCACCAAATCTACCCAAAGTAGAAGACAACCCTGTCTTGCAAGTAGGGACTACTTCATGTTGCAGTGGGGGATTACATGGGTTCCCCTCACTGCCCACAGCACCCTTCTCTTGTGTTTCCACTTTTTCTTCCTACAGGGAAGGACGAGTTCCTCTGAAATTTCTCTGCTGTAGATGACAACATGATGTGTTTACAGACAAAACCTTCACATGTATGGCTTCAGGCCTGCACGGCCTCCATGATGCATCATCTGCTGACCTGATATACATTGCCCTGTTTGCAGCTCAAAGTCTTCAAGCGTGGTCTAAAGATCAGGCAGAAAACTGTGTGTGCCTCAGTCCTGTCCCTCTCTGGATTTCACATCCCTGAACTGTGCGTATGGAGAAGCTTCTCCCTCTCTTCTGTTTATAACCCACAAGCAGCTTCTGAAGGAAGTAGTCTGCAATTACCCATGGAAATGGGGCTGGGCTATCTTCTGAGTTGCTCGACTGGCCACATGCTGTTCTCAGTCACATCCAGTTAAGTCAGTGAGGTTGCATTGATGGAAGCCCACAGTTTGACCTCGGCTGCGCTGTTGTGCGTGCCCGGCTTCCTCAGCTGAATAGCTGGGGACTATAGAAGAGGTCAGAAATGCCTCACAGTATTAATGAAACTGGAAGCTGTAACTATATATAACAAGTCTGTAAGGCTTTGTTTGCGTGGCTGTTTCCTTCCTCCAAGTATCTTGCCACTGCACGACACTGACGCCATTCTACCAGACACAGGAATTTTTCAAGGGGTGTCAGTTTGAATGTGGACAGGCCAGTGCTTTGCCTTGCCAGTCGATGCAACCTGGAATAAATCTTGATGATCCACACCTGTGCAAGGGTACAATCATGAAGGAAAAGCCCACAAGAAAATGTAGCGCATTAAGAGGAAGCAGTTGAGACAGTCCTTAGTTTGTTTGGTTAGCAGGCAGAAGGAGCTTGGGGTGGTTTTATGAGAATGCCTGATGTGTGGTACTTATTTTTATTTGCTCAATTCCATTGAGTGCTTGCTCTAAAGGAACACAGGACTATCAAAGCAGCCCAAAACAGTAAACCAGGAACAACTTCACAATAAAGACTTAAATACCATGTCAACGTGAAATATACTTGCAGGAAATCTTGGTAGTGTTAAGCTATATCATGCCTCACAAAATGGTTTCCCAAACGTATAAACTTATAGAAATGTTAGCAAAGATAGATCAACAAGATCAAGAGAAATTCAGACAACTGCTTTGGCTGGTAAAACAGAAATACTCAAAGCTTGCAGACAGATACAATGTTTTGTGCTTTACCTGTTAGAAGAGCATAATGTTGACTTTCCAGCATTTAAATCAAAGTTTTTGAAGAACAAAAGCCTGGTTTTAGAAGCCAGGAACAAGTTACCAAGTTTCAGAGTACAAACCTGTCACTGAAATTTGTTCTTTCATAGTCCTTGTTAAACTCTTGTGACTTCAGTACTTGCTCTCCTCTCTTCCAGAGATGGATATCATATGGGATTTTCCAGAGCTACAGACTCACGAGGCTGCTTTAAGAGGAAACCCCAGTGCTCAATACTCTGTTTTCAACTCACCGTGTCACACAAGAACAGATGATCGAGGTTGCATTTAATCTAGCCAATGCAATCCCAGCATCAGAAATAATTGCAGGCACCTCTCTCTGGTGGGGAATATTTTTGTTCAGGTATGGGAGATACGGTTTGCCGAATTTTCCTGAGAAATTAGGTAAGTCTACATAGAGTTGATTTTTTGCCATTTCTTTCCTATTGACTTGCCTCCTCTAAACAGAGTGAAACAGTCAGTTTCATTATGAATAAATTGCCTATTATGCTTGCAAAAAGAAGAAAAAAATATTAATCAAAGCCAGACTTGAGCAGCAGGGGTTTTCTCAGCGGGGAAGGACAGTGGCTGCAGGGGCCATTCAGCCCAGGCCTCCTGCCAAAACCCCACAGCAGGTCTCTGAAACAGCCATGATTTCTCTGGACACCCATGCACACATATCATGATCTTTATCTGAATGCTCACATTTTAAACCTGCACCCGAAACGTGAAGCCTTAAAGCAGCTTAACCTGCACAGAAGCAAGACCTGGGGGAATTCAAAGGAAGTGCTGCTCCATTTTAAAAGAATTCCTAATTGTCCTGATACTCTCCCCAGCAGAAGCGCAGCCACAGCACCCTTGTCGTGATTACAGGCATTATCATGAGGGCAGCTGGCAAAAGTGACAAGATGGCCTTGCCTGGTCAGTCAGAAGACAAGGGGAAAGTTTTGAGATCAGTCACAGGTAACCTCCTCAGCTCAAGTTCAAAGACCCACCTACTGACCCCCTGCAGCCCGAGGCCTACGAGCACTGAACAGAATTTTTAAAAATGAAAATTTTTTTCACTTGAATCCATCCAAGCAAACAGTTTCTTTGGAAAAAAAAAGGGGGGAGGGGGAATGCCAATGCTTATGTTTCATTAAAAAAAAATAATTAAAGAAAACGTCAATTTAATGAGCTTCACTTATACAGTGTGATTTTCACATCCTGATGATGCCAAGTGTACTTTGTCTTCATAGGTGGGGTCTTAGGTCAAATATTGCCACAGGCCAGTGTTACTGTTCTGTTGTCTCAGAAATATTTCTCCCAATGAGAAACTTAGGAGCTCGGTGTTTTAAAGGTGAGTTGCAAGGTTTTGTGATTCCCTCCATACCCTAATTATTTTCTAAAAGTTAAAACATATTCTAGGTCTTTATGCAGTAAGAAAACACACCCTTTTAATAATTCAATTATTTTTCTAGTGCTACCTTTTTTATTAATTTGAAAATTATTAAAGCAGTGTTTTTGATAGAAACTGGCAAATTACAAATGAGTCTCTCAAAGCTACATATGCCAAGCCAAGAATATGTACAAACATCATAGCCTTGTAATATTTTTTTTCAGTAAACTGATTAAAAGCTTCTTATCTTTTAAAAAGTTGTCTAAAAATAGTTGTGGAACAGTTCTAGTTCTTTCGTAAAGTCAGATATACTACAAGTCCTTTCTATGACAAAAGTGTTGGTTGATGGAAGAATAGAAATTCACCACTTGAAATTTTCTTGCTCTAATCTGGAAATACATAATCCTACCATCAGCACCAATGATCTGATTATTGAATGTCAAACATTCAATATAAATCACCTTCCTTCTGCATAAGAGCTAGGGGTTTTTTTTTTGCTCTGGGATTAGTATAAATTATTTTTAGAAAAAAAAAAACCCAAATGAGCTTTGCAAAAGGTTTCCACTTTTAGTGACCTTTCCTCATCCTCGGGAGAATGAGCCTGCAGAACACCAGCTGACTGCACAAGCATTTAACTGGTTACCAGTGAAACCCTTGTAACTCCACAGTTACCTTTGAGTAGCAAAGGGCACGTAAGGAAACACAATCACCAAATTTGCCTAGAAATTTTGCTCTAGATGTCAGGATGAGAGAAGCAAGCAAGTGCTTGAAAGGTAGCTAGTGAAAGCACCGATAAGATGTTAGTTCATTGTCCTTTTAAAATTGTAGGCGGCAGGTAGGCTGGCTTTATCCATTTTAATGTATCTAATTTAAGAGAAGGTTAAAATCTTGAAGTAAGACCTGATGAGAAGTAAAGAAAGCCCTTTATCATCTCTGGCTATGTTCTTTCTCCATAATCATACGCCCATTTCCAGGACACGTCTGTCAAGGATCAGCTGCTACCTCAGCTGATAAGAAAGCCAGGCTCCCACAGCCAGCCCAGAGGGATCGATCATGCAGGCTCTCTGTACTTGTGGTTGCTGCAGGGCAGTGGCAGACTGGGGACCTACAGTCAGCGACACCCCAGAGCTGCATCCCAGGGCAAGCGCAACCCGAGCATTTCCCAGGAAGAGCAGATGACTCTTGTAGACCCAGGCCTGGAGGTTGGTTGCCCTGCCTGTGGCAGGTGGGTTCGAACTCTATGATCTTTGGGGTCCCTTCCAACCCATGCCATTCTATGATTCTGTGATGCTTGTGACAAACTTCCTCTCAGCAAGAGGCATCTCAGCAGCCAGGAGCAATCCCTCCGGCAAGTCAGAATCCATCTCCCCCTGTTTTTGACAAGCTATCAGCATTCTTTCGGCCTCAAATTATATTTGTCTGCGTGGTGGCATCTTTGGGAGTTGCAGTGAAGCTCTGAGCACATCTAGTCAGAAAATAAATGGTGCATAAAATGCTGTAAGGATCTCTTATGCACACACTGATGGTCCATGCAGCGGGTCTATCTGAGCAGCAGGCGAGAGCCCTGAAGGATATTGGTATTCCAGCTGGAGACAACCCAACAAAGCTATTCCTTTCAATCCACAGTCCCCTGGGCATCAGGGGAAGTCAAGGCTCTGCAGGGGCAAAGGGAAAGGCTGGAGCTTCTCAGCTGCCCCTGACTGCACTTGAGGGGCAACATTCACATCCTTGTCTTTAAGGACTAGTGACATAACTTGTAGGTAAAGGGATATACTGTATGGGCAGAGTAAAGATGAGATGCTGCTACTGTGTGCTTGATCAGCTCTTTGCTGTGCTTTGGGCTCTTCTCCCCCGCCCCAAACCCAAATTGAAATCTCTCTCCAAAGCTTTCACAGTACCTCATTTCATAGGCATGGAAGAAATTACAGAATTAGAGAGATATGAGTGATGTTTCCTTGGCTATAATGGTGACAGAAAAACTACATAGGTTGAGCATTTATACTTCACAAGTATACCACAGAATATTATGGTTACATACTGATTTACAGTATAGTAAATCAACATTACCTAATAATTATTGCTACTTAGACAACCTACGGATTTTAGATTAACAGTGTATCATGCAAGGAAATAGAGTATTTTTATGTGAAACATCTGACTTTAAGTCAGTGAAAGTTTTGGAATAGAGGAGGAGGTTTTCTTGAACAGCCAAGGTTTCACCCCACTTTGCACTTCCATTAGTATAGCCTATGGCAGCATCAGAGCCAGACTAACTCCATGCTCATATATTAATTCAGGGCTGTCCTACAAAAGCATCACATGAATAGGAACTTCCCCCAGAACGGGACAGAAAGAAAGAAAAATTTACTGATGTGCAACAAAGTTGCTGAAGTAACATTCACAGAATGCCAGTCAGGTTTCTCATTAACGCCCAGGATTAAAAGTTTGGAGAACCTTCTTTTCATGGCTGATGAGTAAAGACTTCCAGAACGCTGAATCACATACCCTCTTGGTTCTCCAGCTTTCCTCCCTACAAGCTGCCAAGAATCTCGGTGTGCATGTGAGGTGGGGAAACTAAACTGATTTTCTCAGGTACACCATGGCCATGGAACAGAAGGTACACACACACCTGGCAAGTTGAAAATGGGTAGTCTGACTTTTTACCTCCCTTAAAAGTACCAGAAACTCTACTCAGCTTGTCAACCCTGACTCCATGTGTCTCTTGTTTTTCTTTGTTGCAGCTTGTAAAGAGTTAACATTTAAGCCAAGAGAAACAAACAGTGAGAAAGAATAACACTATTACAGCTACATTACATCCTTTAACATACCTTTTAGGAAGTTGAGTACACAGATTTGAAGGAATGCTAAATGCAAAACATTTCCTTGAATTTACAAAGTAGGTTTTCTGTGCAACACATCATGTATAAAGTGGTATATATTAAAAAAAAAAAATCACATCAGCTTGTGTTGGACTGGCATCCTGAGCTTTTTTCTCTTTGCATTATTTGGAAAAAATCCAATATATTAATCTAAAAATGCATAAGAAGGGTTAACACAGTAATTAAATACTTCTTTTAGGTGGTATTTTATAGGCTTCCTCCTCTCTTCAGTAGTCTTATGAGTACTGCTAGAAAGGTAAATTACCATTCTGCTGTTTTCTAGCCCCATGGCATTTCTCCTTTTCCTCAGGATCATTTTATTTGCAGTGTGAATTCATGAGAAAGCCCTCAGTAAAACTGGTGTTTCCAAAACAGGCAGGTTTGGATCCTCCAAGGCCTTCAGCAGGCATCCCACTTTCCTGCTGAGCTCAGGAGGAAAAGCTGCAGACACGGTCAGAGGGAAGATTAGCATTCCAAGAGACTTTTTTTTTTAAAAAAAAAAAGGAATGAGGCAAGCTATCAGCATGCTTTGTATCTGGTTTACAATTAAGATAAACCAAATAAAAACTTACTGCACCATATGCTTAAAATAAAGAACTTAGTGTCAAGAAAACTTGGTATTTCAACTGAGGAAGCATATCTGTCTCTGTCATCGCACTCTGAGTGTGCATATGCAGGGCACAGATCTCATCAGTGGCTGAAGCCGTGCTCTGTCAGAAAGACTAAAATATTACATTTATTAGATTTCATGGATGTAGCAAAGGTTCTCTTCTTTTTCCCCCCTGGGAAGCTATTTATAATGGAGGTAAGAGGTTCCCTTCTCAGCAGCCGTACAAATCCTCCCTGGGAAGGATTAAATCCTCACATGGCAATACAGCAACACTGAGTGCTGCTGTGAGTTTGGTGGCAAACTGGGCCCCAAGTGCAGGGGGGGTGTACAATGACACTACAGCTGTGTTGGTCCCATTCATAACCCCAGCTACCTTTGGGGTGTCACAGAGTTGGCTCTGTCCTTCCATTAATTGGAAGCTGCGTGTTTCTGGGTGTCTGACAGCCACTTGGAAAGTGGGTTTATAGTTGCTCCTGCCTGCTTCACTGGATCTGCTCCTTGTGGCGCTCGCCAAAGGGACAGCAGCCACCGTGTAGTACATCCTCTGAAGTGGCCCATGAAAGGGAGGCGATGGGAGCTTTACAGGCTGTTACCAGAGATCCCGCCTTCCCGCTCGGCAGGACTTGGACACTCACAGAGGATTCATTTGGATGTGGGGCAAAAAAATCACTGAGAGCTGGACTGGCTTAGGGTTCCCTGCAAGATCATAAAAATAAATTGGTGTCCTAGATTTATTCCTAAGATTCAGTCTGGCTCCCCCCCTGCCCCCAATACTTACTGTATTTCAACACTTCCACATCATTCTCCTTAAGGTTGTCCATAGCCATTTCAATTTACATTCACTACATTTTATCTTTTAGGGATGAATTAAGGCCAGCTGCTTTGTCTCTTTGCCGCCCATAAAACAAGACCCCAAACATAGTTACAACTGCTTTTATCTTCTGAGTTTTACTTATCATATCCTTTCCGTTCTCCAAGGAGACACTGCTGCTGCCAAGGCTGGGGTGACACTATATTTGGTTCCCGTTATCATGAGACTTGTGCTTGCTTGTGAAGTTTGCCACAAAATCCATTTTGCTTCTTGCCAAGGGGATACACTGTAGTATACAAGCCGGCTTTAATTTGGAGTTACATTTCCTGTCTATATGGTGTGAAGTAAGCTTAAAATGTAATAGTATAAACAGATGCAATGATTCCTCTGAGCTTGTAGAGGCTGGAAAAGTACCTAGAATAAGAAACAAGGACTGGCCAATTCACTTTTTATAAAGTCAAACTGACAGTTATGTACAAGATAGTCTATCTTGAAATTACCGTTCAGCCTCTTTCCGGGCCATGTTTGGCTATTCAGTGTTTGACTTTCATGGGACACCAAGTGCATTACTGTATGTTGTGACTTTGAACATCACCCACGCAGTCTACACAGGACATCATCTGACACCAACCCAACAGCAGGGAGGAGATAATTTTGCATCCCAACAGAAGAACGTCTCAAAACAGCATTAAATATATTTACATGCATGCAGACCCCCCTGAACCCAGGTATCTACAGGTCCTACCAGCTGTAACCACGCCCAAGTTGGAGGGACTAGGAACATCTGCTGAGCTCTAGGTTTGGATGCACAGCCCACTTACATCCCCCATTTATAATACAGTTAGTCTTGCTGAAAAAAGTCTAGTGTGTTCATGAGGACAAGAAGAACAACCCCTCTGTGGTCCATCATCTCCTCCCAAGGAGGAGTCCCTGGGGAGGAAGGCTCCAGGGTGAGTTGCAGAGCGCTGTCGTACCCCTCTATCGATGTAGCTTTAATCTGCCTCTAGTTAAAAATATATTAACACATCAGAGTCACAGAATCTCACCCCACTGTCAACTCCTGCAGAAAAGCTGGTCAAAATAAAGTAAGAAAAGGTCCCAGCAGGGGATAGACAAAAGCAAATTTTTGCACATAATAAGAGTATCCCAAGTGGATTAACATGGGATAGAAGTACATTTCATGTAACACCATGGTACACAGTGAAAGAGAAGGCAAACCAGCCATTAATTGCACATTTTTTATCATTCCTGATGACAGCATCTAGCATCCCTCAAAGTCTGGGGTAATGAATCGTTAGTATGTCAAAATAAACATCCCATACGCCACACTCAAATCCTTCCCTGTTTACACAATACTCAGGATCCAGCTTTTAGAACAGCAAACCTCACAGTCTCCTTCCCAGCAAGTAGAGTCACATTCATACCACATTCTTACACATATGAGTAAAGGCTTGTATCAAGGTTCAGGGATACAATCGTGAAGTTATCAATGCTTCATCTTGGGAGTATCCAAAGGCAAAATTTTTTCTCTAGAAATATGCCTGTCCTCAAAGATGGACTCAGATTGTCTAAATTAAACTTCTGCTTTTAATCTGCTCCTAGAAGATTCAGCCTCTAAGATTATTTGGAGTAATTTCTTAACTTGTATGTAATGTGACATTTACAGTAATGACTGTCCTATCAAAGGGTTGATCTTTCCTCCAAGAACTTGCAGTTCCAAGGTTTTTTTAATACTTCATAATGCTTTCAGCTTAATCCAGTTATTTTCTCTTTTTCCAAAAGCCTCATTTGCACCAGGAGAGCAAAATGCAAGTTCAGATTAAAAGTCTTGATGATTGGATGGGGAAA
>VZTU01025937.1:41628-76312 GCA_013400835.1 Zapornia atra
GGGGGCGGAGGGTAGCAGGCCTTCCACAGTACAGGGTCAACATCCAAACATATACTTTGAGTAGGTGCTTAAGTCTCATCAAGGCATGTTTCTCTGCCTAGAGAGAACAGCTCAGAACATTTCCTAGTTATGTCCCTCAAACCAGCATACTGTGTTTCTCTTCTGCCTCCAAGACAACATGTCAGGATGTGCATTTGATCAACAAATTATACTAGCTTTGCATTTAGCAAGTCTCCTTGAAGCCATCCTTTGTGCACACGGAGAGAACTAAAGCGACGCGACAAAACTTCCTCAACCGGGGTCTTGGAAGAGAGCCACCCATACACTCACAGGAACACAAACTGCAGACTTGTGGTGCCATACACTTACTCAACATAAAGATGTAGAGTTGGAAACTTGTTTTTAGAGAAGAGTAGATTCTTCCTCCAGCTACACAGAGGAATCCTCAGTTTTTATTCTAGGATAAAGTTGAGGCACACAATACACATCTTTTTAAATCTAGCCATCCTTATCAGCACTGTGTATAGGCAGTATTTAAAGAGTTTATTCCCATTTATTGAAGTACTCCAATTGTTATTTGTATTGCAGTATTTTCTTGTCCTTTTTCATTAAGTCATGTAATATTCTGGTGTACGATTGTTAGAAGTGAAGTCTCTGTACTTAGATATCTATTTTACACTCATGTACAAGAGACATCCCATAGCAAGTAAGGGGCTGGAGTGGGCCTCACATGATTAAAGCTGGTTAGCAGTCTGTGGACCAGATCCAACTTCAAGATGATTTCCAATTAGAGAGATATGCATTTGAACTAATTCAATCTTTTTCTGCCAATTTAACTACCCAGACCAGTCATTATCAAGGGCTGAAACAGTGAAACGCTAATCAGAGAGGCATGACAGTAAAAGGCCACCTTAGACCAGAAAACATCCCAAAATGATGACCAGGAAGCACCTGAGGCACCTCATCAGGCATCCCCTAGCAGTTCAAGACAGCCAGGTGAGCCATCATCCACTTTGCTGGTCTCCTGCAACTCCCACCTCCTGAGGAGCAGCTGGGGCTGGTGCCCAAACCTGGCAGCAGCCCAGACAGAGGCCGAGGAAGAACCAAAGGAAAAACCCTGCAGGCCCCGAGTCACAATTCTTTCTGCCTCTCCAGCATGGATGGGTTCTAACCAGGCTTCAGCAGGTCGGGGTGCTTCTGTTGGGGTGCCACAACCTCCTCCAGCATCCACAGGACTGTGACTCTATACTTCAGGGTGCTTGCAGCACTTTGACAATAATAAGATGGATAACTTTTGTCTGCTTGTGCTTTTTCATAATAATCACTCATTCCCAACCAGTACAGAAAGCTCAACAAGTAAGAAATTTGTGTCTCTGGAAGATTTGCCTTCTGTTAATTGAATCCCAAAGTCACTTATTCCAGTAGTCATTTAGGAGAACCCACTGGACAACCAGCTGTTTGTTAAGAATAAGAGAAGAGATATGGTCTTAAAATACACCATAGTGAGCATAGTCTGGTACTGTTGAGGTGTTTTAGCAGTAAAATGCTTGGCTGGTTGTAAGACAACTTATACTGAGGACATCTGGCACCTCTAACGAAATACTTGGCATTTCTCCTACCTGATTATGTAATTAGATCTCATTCTTATATGAAATAAAGCACAAAACACTAATTAGTAAGCATTAATTAAATTGGTGCTGCTGAATGCCAGTTGACACAAGGATATGTCCTACTTGTCACCTGGGTTATGCTGCAAAACACACAGACAGCTATGGCACTGCTCTTTTCTGTGCTAGTCATGGAGGCAAACCTGACTGTGGAGCTGTGGTTTGTCCTCCACTGAAAAGGTGAACAAAATTACCTCCCACAACTTTTCTGCTTGAATTAACATGTTGTTGCCCCCATAACGATAAGGCTAAAGGATTAAACCCAAGAATTAGTTGTTCATTTTAGTCCCATACATACCAGAAACACTAAACCAGCAATAACTGGCTTCCTGAAACATGACAGGTCTGAAGTCTTTACATCAGCTCCTGGCTGATCAGAAGAAAAGTCAATGAAAGATGCAAGGGGTCCCTCATTGCTAATATTATTAATAAATGTAATATTAGATGTATATATCTTTGGCAGTCCAGTGTTCCATCCTTGTCCTGGTTTAACCTGGCAGGCAGCTAAAACAACCAGCCAGCCATGCATTTATTTCCCCGACTCCCAGTGGGATGGGGGAGAGAATTGAAACCGGAAAAAAGTAAAACTCACAGGCTGAGATAAAGACAGTTTAATAGGACAGAAGAGGAAAATGCTAATCACCATCAAAACAAGTGATGAACATCATGATTTCTCACCACCTGGAGCTGATGGTCAGCTAGGTCCCAAGCTGCCCTGCCTTATGGCCAACCCCCGGCTATATACTGGGCATGACGTTGTATGGTATGCAATATCCCTTTGGCCAGTTTGGGCCAGCTGCCATGACCCCTCCCATATTCTTGGGTGCCCCTCACCTTCTCATTGGCCACTATTAAAAGCTAAAAAGTCCTTGATTACTTGGCTACAACTAAAAACAGCAGTGTCACACCAACATTATTCTCATCTTAAACCCAAAAGACAGCACTACACAAGCTGCTAAGAAGAAAATTAACGCTATCCCAGCCAAAACCAGGGCAATCCTTGCAACCCAAACAATTCTATTTACTAGAAAGAAATTAGGCATTCAAGAAATGTGAAGTACCAGAAAATGAATCCACAGTTTATTTTAATAGATTCACTGTTACCTGCAGACACAGACTAAGCAAACATCTCCTTCAACAATAAAGTCAATAGCAGCTTTTCCAGCTGTTCTAATGACTGTCTTTGACATCTCAGTTCTTTGTTGTCTGCTCCATATTAGTCTGTTGAACCAACACCCACACAATAGCAGAGAAAACCGAGACAGTTTTAATTTTAATCTCCACACTCTAAACAGATGAGCAGTTTTTCCTTGCATATTCACGGTATAATTAAGAAGTTATATCATCAAAATGTGATTATCAGGCAGGCAGCTGAATTACCCAGTTCTTCAGAGATCCATAAGGCCAAAGCTGAAAATGGCCAAGGACGCATCCCCATTACACACACAGCTCCCTGCCACAGCCCACGAGGCTGCCTGCAATGAGGGACAGCACTGAAGCTCTCCGGAGACTACCAGTTGTGCCACATGGTAGATAGTTAATTACAAAAAATGGGCTGTGAGTGTATTAAGGGCATTTGGGGGCAATTCTGGGCAGCTGAAGAAATAAGAAAGGAGAGGGAGGAAGACTTTCACAACATACATCTTCCTGCCACATGTTTTGTGAGGTACTACTGCACATGTTCCCCAGTTATCCCTCCCTCTGATTTTATTTGCTCTCATTTTTATCACTAGCTTTGCTTACATCAGAAATACAGAACCATGGAAAAGAAGCTACAGAAAATAGTACTGAACAGCAACAACATTTTTTTTTCCTATTTGTTGAACTTTTTCTTCCTGATGCATGCTAGGGAGGGAGCAGACTTCATACTACCTTCTGGGCCTTGCAGGCTGAGAAGCACGCTGGCAAGTGGCTCACCTCCTAGTTGTAGGTATTTCCCTGTCCCTTTGAGTTACTGTGTTGGGGTATCATTTTTTTTATGCCTTCCCTTCCCCCACTCCAGGATTTTCACACACTCACAGACAAAAGTAGGTGCCTGCTCACATGCATGTATGCCTGTGTAAAGACGTGCTGACACGCAAAGGACATCCTGTGTCTGTGGTACCAAAGCAAAAAGAACTTGTTATGCATCTGAGAGTAAAACTCATGAAGCAATTATAGGTCTCAAGCTAAATGAATGACTTTCTAGTCTAATGGGCACATAAGGAGTTTTAATGGCACACGGCTGAGGAACTCTGAGAATGAAAGCGTGGATTGGTAAGATGTCCCCAGCATCATTGTTCCAGAAAAAGGGTCAGATTTTAAAAAAGATTTCTTGCTTTCTCAAAACAGAAACTGGGAACTCAATCATTTCATCAGTCTGGAGAACCTGTAGTTACAGTGGTGCCAGAAAGCCACTGCAATTTACAGATACTCACCCCCTACCCCCCTTCAGCAGGTTTCACTGCTGTCACAACAGCAGGGCTCAAACAGATGTCACCCAGAGCTACAGGACATGTGAAGAGCAATTCCTGTAGTTGCAGAAGTCCTTGTAACTTAAAGCTTATTTTTTATCACACACTTGACGAAAGCCTTTTCTCCGCATTAAAACAGCCTTGTCTTTCACCTGAAATTCCAAGAGCTGCAGATCTCTTATGAAGGCACATTCCTCAACAGCACACAGGGAGAAACCATTTCCCTCTGCTGATTGCCGCATTCAAGGTGCAATTTGGTAACAGTCACAAACATCCAGCATCATTCGGGTACCCCCGGCCTAACCTACCTGCTACTTCAGAAGCTGCACCAGTCCTAGGTCATCTCTACCAGCACCACACCACCTTTCCAAGGAACATGAAAAAGGTGATGTGGCCTGAGGACGGATATTTAACCAATTGACTCCCACCCCAGGTGTTCAGAGTACATAGTTTATCTAGGATCCATCTGCAGACAATGAAGAGAACATGGTGTTTTCAGCAGGTGGTTCATCTAACTTAACAGCTACCTAGCATCTCTCCTGTGATGGATAGCTCTTTCTCCAGGAGCTCAGAGTCTCAGCTAGCCTAACAAGGCATATTTTAAAAGGGATGTGCTAATACTTGCTCTGAAAATAGTAAGGATAGTAGAAAGAAATAAAGAAGAAAAATACCTAAAAAAACCAACCCAACCAGCAAACCCAGACCCTCAAAAACCAGGGCATACTTCTTTTCAGACAATCTTTTTTATAGGCAGTATTGTTCTCTTTCTCCCAAAGTATTTAAGTCAGAGAACAATGGCAGCATAGGCTGTCAGATATGGGATACACATAATCACTTCTACTCTCTGGTTTCCCTTCTCATCAATACAGTTTAGGCAATGTGACGGATACAGCTCTGTTTTCTTGTTTACTTTAATGGTGTCAGGGTGACATGCTGCCTGCGCCAAGGCCATTTCAGTGGCCTTTTCAAAAAGAAAAAAGAAAAACCCCAAGGTGGCAAACTGACAGTGGCCTGAACAAAAGGCAGGAACCAATTATTCCGCTACCAAGTGCTGAATTATATTTTTGTATCGTACATCCCATAAACCTCAAAATTTTGTGGAGATTTTCAAACAAAGAAAATCACCGACCCTGGATGTGTTTAAAAGACTGGTAGGCGAGGTGCTCAGGGATATGGTTTAGTAGAGGACAAGTATGGTTGGACTCAATGATCTCAAAGGTCTTTTCTAGCCTAGTGATTCTGTGATTCTGTAAAACAACACCTGTTTTCTCGTGCGCATATATATAAATATATATACACATACTTATATATATACACACACACTAGAGAAAGGAGCTGTGACGGGCCCGAAATCTATGGCAAGTTTTGAAATCAAAACCAGCATGCATAGCTTGGAGGTGTACTAGTAAATCAAACCTATCCAGGACCATCCCCTGGCTCTGGGGCCAGGAGCCACCAAGCACACCGAGCCTCGGCTCCCCAAGATAGCCTGGCTGCAGGCAGGCTGTCCATGGGCTCTCTGCTCTGTGTTACCTCCTGTAGTCATGTCGAGGAGCTGCTCACTGGGGATGGTGTGAAGCTCAGCGTCCTCTGGCCACCACATTGAAGGAAAGGCTGTGGAGGTTAAGAGGACCTCAAGCTGCTGGCACTGAGTCCCGGTGCTGGGACAGCTGCCCCCATGAGAGCCAGGCATCCACAGCAGGAACAAGGGAACTGTTGCAAGAGGATCTGGAAATAGACCAGTGAAATTTTCCTGAGGAAGATGAGGATCTGGTGGGGCAAATAGTAGACAGCTGTATGCTGGGGAAGCAGAAGGTTCTTCACACCCTGAGACTCAACTGGGCACTACCCAAAATCTGTATCAGTATTCAGACATTCAGTGTAGGCTACAGCGGAAGGTGAGCCAGCAAAAAAAGACAACAGCTATTGCCCATGCTCAGAGATGACAAATGAGATAGATAAATGAAATTTTGAATTAAATCTGTGACCGGGTTGAAGAACCAGTCTGGAAAACCCTTCAGTATTTTCTAGAAGGGCCAGTAACTCAGGAACACCTTGCATTGTTTTCAGCCTTTTTATGAGTCTTTGTAGAGCTGCTTCTGCTGTTTAACATTAATAATACCAGGGATGTTCAGTGCTTACTTTATGCAAGCATGAGGATACTAAGCAATGCCTGCAGAAGGTTTTAATGTGTGGGAGCTGTACTGGCTGATCTTTTCCTCATTGAAACTGAGATTTGGAGGCAAATGCTGACTAATAAAGTGCTGTGTTTAGCACAGATGATTTTTAATTTAACTAGAAGATGGTTAAGAAAGAGACAGCATTATTTTACAATACTTCATCCTAGAATTCACAGAAACTACTTCTTTGCTTTCAAAACATCAGTCAATTCTGCAGTGTCTCAAGAAGCGGATGCCATCTTCTGCTATAAATATGAAATCTTATCCAGAAAAGAGGTCCAGATATTTTAGAGACACCACACAAAGCAAATGCTCACCAGAAGAACTCTTGTTTTTTTGGACTGCTTATTTAAAACAAGGTTTACAGGATATAAAGTGAGAATATAAAAATACCTACATTTGGACTACAACTTCAGGGAGGACAGAGAACAGCAGGATCACTTCTAATAGTGTACCCCCTTCATATGTGCCTTTGAAAATATAAAGATATCCTGTATCCTCACTCAAGCAGCTAAGGGAACCACTTCGTATCATAGCTTCTCAGGTTTTCAACATCCCTTATTAAGCAAGTTAAGACACGGAGAGATATTTACAGTGTTACCCCTCTCTTAGGTCCCAAATGATTTGTTTATCACATAATCATTTATGGCTAAAAAAAATACTAGATGTTGAAATTAAATAATTTTGTATATGACATTGTGAATATAAATGAACATTTTGATCACCAGCTGACACAATAGATTGTCTCCCTGAGAATAATTTGGGTATTAGACTTATGTGTGCTTGCCCGCCATCGTGCCTCTAATAAGTTAAGCTACTTAATATGATTAGCTTCCAAAATGGAATTTACTGAATCAAAGAAGACGGGAGAATATGAGGAAATAAAATTTTACTTACTGTGGAGTACTACAAATCCTGTGTGCCATTTCTGCTGTGGGAATCTGAGTTTTGCCTTGTTTTAATTTATGACACAAAACAGAAGTCACACAAAGGCTGTCTTCTCTTCAGATGGCAGTTTGGCTGGTAGGGTATAAGAAGCTCAAATTTAGATTTGGTTTAGGAGAAAACAGTTCCTTGCAGTACGTCAGCTCTACCAGAGGCATTGTACAGAGATTGAAAACTGACGGAGTCAAGGTTGTTGAGTTGTTCTAACGAGGTCCATGTCTTCTGGATTCACAGAGATAAACCTGAGACCTGGCTTTTGTTGCTGGGTTAGCATGAAGTAGGGCCTTGTTGTCTGCCTTTCTTTTTGTAGAGAGGTCAAGAGCCGTGGCTGTCCCAGTTTCCCTGAAGAATCAACACTCTCTTCATTAAAAGACTGACAAGTTAGAAGCACAGGGGTCAGCTTGACACAATTTCAGAGAGTCCAAACATGAAATTTCTGTAATGTAAAGAAAAATAATAGACTTTCAGGTTTCATAATCAGAAAAAAACCCCAAAAAACTGGGAAATGTTATTAACTATAGCCACTTCCATTGGCAACTGTGGTATTAATTAATATTACCAACACAATAAATCAATCTTATAGTCATTAAAAAGTTACAGAAGTACCTTTGGTGTAAGCAATGTCCTGTTCAGCTGAGTTTTCAGTGGTTTAACTTTCATGCAGCATATAGTAAATATACAAAGAAGCCATTAAATGACACTCAGGTTAATGAGGATCTGAAAGAGGAAGAGGAAGTTTACTTCTTCCCTAGAGTGACCTGGAAGGAAGCCTTTAGCATGGAAAGGATGGGGCAGATCTATATTGGGAAGGCATTTGCTGTACGGGCATCAGCTGAGCTGAGTGTGGTTGTGTAGGCCCAACTCCGGTTCCTGCAGTCCACAACAAGGAAGCACAGGTTTTTATCTTTTGAAGGCAAAGATTTCTGAGAAAAGCCATAAAACTATCAGGAAAGTAAACTTCTTGCATCCAAAGGAAGAAAGTTTTACCCAAATGTAAGTAATGTTTGACTTAGAATGAAGCTCCTGGAGTTATTCAGTCCCCAGTTAAGCTGGGTGAAGAATTAGGCCAATTAAATGGAAAAGACTGTAAGAGATACTTTTTTTCCTGTTGAAGAGTTTTATCTGGGGGCTGCCCATGGCAGGAACATTTCAAGAAGTTGCAAACTTTTTTAAAATTTGTGTTTATTTACTCATTCTTTCAGTCTCAACAATCTTCAGTTGAAGGCAAATGGGAGGTCAGGGATACACGGATGTGTAATATCAAAAGCTTCTGGGAAAGCACCAAGTTTATCCCTTCTTCTGGGAAAGCCAGACAGCAACCCTGCATTTTTACCAAGACAGATATAATTATTGCAGATCTGTTTGCACAGGTTTATTGGAGATCCTTTTGAAAATCATAATAGGAAGGAGAAGAAAAGATGGCCTTTCACCAAAAGCTAGGAGAAAAAAAAAGTCTCTTACTTATCACTGCTTAAAAGGCATACACTGTTCAGGAGATGTCTGTAAGCTGGCCTCCCACTGCTTTGAGCCTAATTTGGCTGGAGAGAAACAGAAAAATAGTGGCCCTTGAAGACTCAACATTACACTGCAAAAATCTGGTCTGTTAACACAGACCTTCAGCTGCCATTGCCCCAGTCAGATGTTTTAGAAATGTTGATTTCCTTGTACTGATGATAAAATATTATGAGTGTATTTGTCCAGCAAGTATTTAGTGCCTTTTTTCCCCCAAGTTAAGTACATTATCTCATCTGTTTCAGAACATTTTTCTTCCAGAGAAACTGTATGACATTAGAATGCTGTATGACTGCCTGCCAAATCTCCTTTTTCTCTTCAATATTTAATTACAAGCCCAAAGAATGACACAAATGTAGGAAGGAAACTATGGACTGAAAAGCCATGCTTACTGCAACCCATTTTTCTCAACAAGGAGAACAAAGTTGGATCAAGGTTTTTGGCCGAGTCGAACCATAAAAGCATTCCTGCATGAACATTCATTCATATTTTCTAAGGCTTCAGCTGGTTGCAGTGGTCCTGCCTGCCTTTCATGAATTTCAGATTTCTTGTAGAGACCATCAATTGTGGAAATGAAGTCCCATAAGAGTTATGCCAACCTGCACAGCCAAGTGACCCATGTGGTATGGCTGTGGGTCTCCGTAAATCCACCTCCTCGGTGTAACCTTAGTCTGATCTCTCCTCTCCACCAAACTGCTGAGATGTGTTCCTGGAGCAGCCTCGTGCTTGTCACCTCTGTGGTTGTTTTCTTGACATGACTGCAGTGCGTATTCCCGGGGCTGATCCAGCAGATCTGCACAAGTTAGGCATGACCTGGTCTTTCCTATGAGAATCTATGTACAGCGGGGTATAACTTAAAGAATTGTTTTGAATAGTAAGATTGACCCATTCTGATACCCAAAAAGATTGAGAACAAAACACCCATGGGAATCACCCTCTTACGTTTAGAAGCTCATCATCAGGTGATACATGCCTGGTCCCTTAACTGACCACCTTCCCTGAGGGAAGATGAATTTTTAGCGTCTGTCAGAATCCCCATATTCTTCCCTGCTTCCATTTTCTGGAACCTGAATTTAGAGTCCTTTCCCTCCCCACTTCCTACCTATTTCCTCAGACTCTTTGGGTGATTTAAGCCAAAAGAGTCAGGTGGCAAGCCATTTTACAGTACTAATACACAGTGAAAAAGCAATCCCCAGGGTGTGTGTCCCACAAAATACAGTTTTATTGTTATTTGCCCTGCCATCCTTCATGCAGCATTCTTTGTTTCTGAAGGAAAACTAAGGACAATAAGAAACGACATAGAACTAAAGAAAGGAGGAAACTATTTGTCCCAGTAGGACTCTTCAGGTCAAGTAAAACAAGGATATCTCTGGTTACCCTCCAAGTGATTCTCACAAAAGGCCCACAGAGCCATGCCATCTTCTATTAAACCACCTATGTTTGTCCTGTTCATAGTCCTGAATGGTAATTAGTTCCTTGACTGGCTGAAACACTAAGTCCTTGGTGATGCTGCTGCAATGCTTAGGGACAATGTACTGCAAATGTAGAAGGAGAACTGCTTGTGCGTGCAGTTACGCGTGTCAGAATGAGAGAAAGGTGTTTTGAGGAGGCATACCACCACATCAATCTCAAGTGAAGCCTGGGACAGCTCACGACACCTGGCCCAGGGAACCGACCCATGAATTAGCCTTGCCAGCGGCAGGTTTCCTTAGGCGACAAACTCAGTTGTGCACTGAGGTGAGTCTCAGTTATTTCTTCCAACACTGATGCTCGGGTCTTTCATTTTACTCTCTACGTGGGCAGCCTAGGCAAGACTTTTTAGACCCAAGCCCTTCTGGCCTTTGAGCAAGAAATGTCCATCCTAAAGGGAGATAAGACAGGGCTTCAAGGGGGCTTCAAGGGAGCTTGCAGAGTGTTGTTCAGTCTCTGCTTACTTTTCCATTCCTTGCAGAGGAATGTTGCTTCCTCTACAAGACTCCTCTGCCATTCACAAGCCAGGGCTGGGGAAATCACAATTATTTTTTTGTCAAAAACATTTTGAAAAAAAAAATTGTCAGAATCATTCCATTTTTCAACTGTACCCACAGGCAGATTTCTAGAGGATTATCCATTGTTGTGGTTAAAGACACTGTGTTTTTTCCTACTTTGAAAAGGACTCTGTATGGTCTGCCTTTCATGAACCCACACATACGCATATACAAACCTCCACAGCCCCATTTCCCTGAGTGTTACAGATCGTACAGATGATGTGAGTGGCAGTCTCCTAAAAGCTTTCTGGCTAGCAGTCAGGGGCACGCCATTCCATTAATCCATTTGAGCTCTTTAATAGCCTCACCAGAACCATACCCGAACCACTTGCCAACTGTAAGTGGTTCTGGCTTACAGTGCCCCACTGACACAGAGAAATGCCACATGAGGGACAGGGGACCGAAGCACAGCAGAGATCAGAGGTTGAAAATCACAGCTGCAGCGGAGTTATGAGCAAAAGCAAAGTGCATCCCAAGTGAGTGTCCCATTCATTCAACCATCCAATTAACAGCTACATACTTGGAAAGCAAAACGAGGGCAAAATAATGAGGGAAGGAGATGTTAATAGAGAGAAAGGAACCACGGGAAAGAAAGATTTTTGATCAGCGGATTTTACTGAGTAACCAGGCAATTGCTCTCCATTTTGACTGCTTGAGAGTGTCCCCTGTCTCATAACTAAAATGGCATTTGGGGCAAGTCTTCATATTTCATTTTGTGCTGCTGGGAGCGTGGAATGTATGGGAACAGCAAGAGCCACTGGATGAGAAAGCGGTATCTGCTTTGAGCCAGGACCCCAGGGGAAAGCAGAACAGGGAAAAGCAAGACAGTGAGAAGAAAACCTCTGGCTTGTGGTTTGCGAACGCATCCTGTAAACAGGTTGAATGCTGATCACTGGCCGGGTGCTGCTGAGCACCGCGAAGCGTACACAGCTCCGGGTCCTGCTTACTCAAACTGAGGCGCTTGGAGTCAGACTTTTGTCCTGGGAAAATGGCTCAGAGCTCCAGGCACTCATGTTTCAGAAACTCCTGCCAAACTCAGTTTGAAGAGAAAAGACAAGAACAGAAGAGTAAGAAGAGGAAAACCAGCCATTCTGCAAAGCGAGCCAGAGCCCCTGTCCCTTGGGTATCTCATCAACAGGGTTATCAACAGATACCCGCCTTTGGGAAGCTCTCTCAAACAAAGGCTGTATTTAAAGAGTTACATAAACTATACTTTTCTAGACTCTTCCCACTCCCATTTTAATCAAGTTTTCTTTTGCAATAAAACAAAAAATCTAGGCATTTAACTACCATATCCCAAGACACTGTTATTATTATAAAAGAAAAGCAGATTTAGAGCGTTAATAATAAAGTATAGATTATGTTTTTCTTGAGCAAAAAGAATCACTTTGTAATATATTGCTTGCAATAACGAGTGAGCCTCAGATTTCGTGCAGCTATATTAATTACTGAGGAGAGAGAATGAAAGAAATCATGTCGGATTAAGATTCTTCTGAATCACAGCAGAGAAGATAGACTGCATCTTCTGAATAAACAGATTATGTTTCTGGGAGTAAAATTAGCAGGCAATCTTCAGCGATGCCTGCCTCTAACAGCTCTCCATATGACTTCTTGTGGGCAGGCCCAGGGGAGAGCAACTGATGGCAGAATGATTATATCAGCTTCCCGTGTTGTTATTCTGCAGCCTTTCCCAGAGCGAGGGGATATTAACTATTCCACCTCTTCTCTGCATTAGGCTTTGCATCAGCATGTAGCGTGCGTGTAACAAATAATTGCTTATCACGGAAGCTTTTTGATCTGAAAGTATGAGAAATGGCACACAAAAGAGAAAAGACTTTGTGCGTTACTGCCAGAGGAATGATAAATTTCAAATAATTGATGCAAAATAAGATTATGATGGAGAAAGGAGTGCAATAACCACAGGTCCTCATACATGAGAGACAGAGGTACGTGCTTTACGTGTTGCAGTGAGGGCACCTCCACAGATTGTGGTGGACTCAGCCACTCTCTTATGCAGACCAGGTTTCTGCCCTCAGCAGCACAACCCCCTGGGGCAGCACAAGCCAGCGTTACTGGGACTGGGCTGTGCTTCTGCTCTTCCACTAATGCTGCCTGAAAAGGACCTGGCTCCTTAATTAACGTATACACTGTTCATCCCTTCCAGAAGCAAGGTTTGTGAAGGCCCTGGGCTCTGGCTCCTGCTGAGGTGACAGAAGTAGTCATGTCCATGGTGCTGGAGCCTGCCAGTCTTCCTAAGGCCCTCCTGAAGTCAGCAGCAAATGAGTTACCCCAGCTTCATGCCTTTGAATGCATCAACCTTGAATTAATACTCCTCCACAGCCTGCTGAGGAGGGGCACGGACCAGATCAGACATTCTCAAAGGCCCCATGTTGCAGAGATGTGCCCTGCGTAGGCTGAAGCACCTGATGGACTGCTGGTGCTGGGGCAGTGGCTTGGCACTGGCATGGTGGGAGACAGTGGATATGAAGGATTCCCCCACAGGCTGCTCTCGGGGGCCAGGGTGCCTCATGGGGAGTGGGGTCACTGGCAGGAGCATGGGCAGACAGGCAGTTGTAATGCCAGCTGGGTGGCAGGGAGCAGAAATATTTGCCCCAGAGCTGTCATGTGTCAGGGTTGGGGAGATGAGTACTACACTGCCAGCCTACCCTGGATGCCAAAAAATCTTGCCCACGTCTGCTGAGTCAAGGCAACCTGTCATTTGCAGTTTACTTGTAAGAATTTTCCTACCCTAGAAACCCTGTGGGGAGTCTGTATTTAAAAAAAAAAAGAAGACTCTGAAATACTGTCCTTTTAAAATGAGGTTACACCACCTCATGCTTGCGTGGTGCTCACAGAAATGTCCCTCCTTTTCATCAGCTGAAAAACTCTTTGCTCTACTGAGCTCTACAGAGATCCCGAAATCCAACACTGTTATTTGGTGCCAAGAACAGGGTCAAGCATGAGAGAAACTCTTCATCCTCTAACCTTTAGAGGTGCTTTGTAAAGACATGGAGTTAACTGCCCCTCCTAGTACAATGAGCAAAATAAATGTGCTAGGTTTTTATGCCTTGGAGTGCCTATTCTCTGCCCTGCGACAGGCACTCCGCCCATGCCCTCATAGTGGGCAAGGCTTGCCTGTGACCCTTTACGGCACAGTGTTTCTGTTAAGGACTCCTACCTAGCCTAGGTGTTTCCCCAAAGTTTCATCCAACAGAGAAACAGCAGCTGCCCAGACGCAATGTATTTTCCTTTGGGAAATACCACCTAACAAGAACTTATCCACTCTTGGAAAAATGGGTAAGGGAACATCTTTCTTTAAACCAAAATTAAGATTAAAGAAAAATATGTTTAAATCCTTACCCAACAAGAGACTGGCTTCTATAGTGTGGTTGTGGTTGTGCCCTACCTTGTGTTTGGGAGACAGATATGATCTGGCATGTATCAACCCAGAGCCACTGGAGAATGCGCTGGCTCTGGAAGAAGGGATAACCATGTGAATTTGAACTCCAAAGAATGCCTCTCATGGCATTCTCTGGGAATGGGGAGCTTACAGAAAAAAAACCCAAAACCGAACCAAGCCCCACAACAAATTGCTATTAGTGATAACAACTACGGTCCTTTATTTCTGAACTTCTGTGATAGTTCCTAGGTATTTCTTCACTGTTTTTATTAGAAGACTTAAATAACATTTAAGGCAATGAGGTGGCTTGTGTGCTAGCTTGTGGCTTTTTTTAGGCTTGTGCCTGCAAGATGCCCAAAGGGCAAAGGGCTCTGCCTTGGAGAGTAACGCAAGGGATATACGGAATTTCATTACCTTTCTGAGCAGCATTTACAACTAAATGGTAGACAGTCCATGTGAAGTAGTATGACTTCCCTCTTGTAACTATGGTATAAAATCCTTAATTCCCATGCTGCTACTCCCAGCCAGGAAGAACAAGTGATGCAGCCAAACAAGGCATCCTCATGCTGATAGACACCCTGATTGCGAGTTGGGGAAAAAATATCTTGGTTATTAAAATAAAATAGGAATATTTCAGCTCCATAAGTGTGAAGTCAGAAACACAGTATTTGATGGCATGGAGAACTGAATGATGGGTAGCCCCCAAATCACAGACTGGCAGTCAGTGCTCCACAGGGACCACATCTTTCCCAGAGCAAATACAACAGCTGTTGTTTCTTCTGGGGATTGCCACCATTTGGGCTTGGGCACCCATGAGCAGACAGCCCAAAGGCAGCGAATGAGCACAGGTCTCACTGTAAAATATTTCCACCTGCAAGGTTTATTTTTGGTATCTTCTTGTGCTTGCTTTTTGATCTGGTCATCTCACGTTGGGATGTCACCCACCTCTCTCAGAGAAGAGGGACAAAGGGCTCAAAGCTGCTCACCCTGCTGAGAGGAGGAAATACGCTCAGAAGAGTTGGGGCCAAGGGGCTTTTACTCACGAAGTCATGCTTTCTCTCAACAGGCAGCTTTCAAAGGAAAGGGAGGGAGAACTGATGTGTGAAAAATCAACTGTGGACATAAGGTCATTTGCCAAGCTACCTGCTGACTTCAGTCTCATTAAACTCGCATTTCCAGCAAAGTTGTGTGAAGAAGCTGGCATTTCCCAGCTGGACTCGAGGTGCCAGCCGCCATGGATGGAGGCAGTCTGAGGAGAGGTGCAGGCAGGGGGACCAGGCCCACCCCACAGCAGTGCAGACCAGCTGACCATCTCCCCTTGCCCCCGAGGTCTCACCACGTGGGGTCCCCACCAAATGCAGGGCATCGTGCCCCTGTGCCGTGCTGCAGCAGGGCAGCCGTCAGCACCCATCCTGCTCGGTGCCTGAAAGCTGAACTCAACGCTTCGGCTCAGGTTTGAAGGGGAAGGGGGCTTCTCCTTCCTCTGCCTCAGCTAAGATGTTTACAAGACCACATCTTCCCTATGTGAAAGATGGGTATTTGCCTATTTATATGATTTTTTTTTTTTTTTTAAGCTGTGAGATAGCTAATTATCTCACTGAAAAACTGAGTGTGGAGGAGTGACTCCTGTTGTTTGCAGAGTGTGGTTGAGCGAAGGAAAGTCCTTGTCAACATTTAAACAACCAACCCCAACTTCTGTTGCTTGTTGACTTTGCAACAAGGTAACTAGGCCGGGTTATTAGCTCAGCCTGTGGTAAAACAACCCTTCAGCAGCCCTTTTTGAAGCCTGGAAATTTCCTAGACAGAAATAGGCATGCACACACAATAAATCCGAATCTTCTGGAAAGCTCTGTGAAGATGCTGCAAATCTAATTTCAAAGATAAAATTAACTTACTATGAGGAACAGGCAATGTGTGCCATCTGAACTGAAGACCCCTCTGCCCTTCCTCAGACCCACCCACCTGGCCAGCAGAGAGTGGGGGCAGCCATGCAGCAGGCAGCTTTGCTTCTTCCCAACGGCAGGACCCTTCCAGCCTGTGACTCTAAATATAAATCACCCGGTATTTTTGTAGAAATGAGGTTTCTTCGTCGAAAGATAGAAGTTAATTGTACATTGTGCTATTCCGTTAGGAGGATTTTTCTATCCTGTTAAACATTTATAAGGTCAGTAACTAACTGTTTTAGCGAGCCAGTGGCTTGTTGGGGATTATCTGCATTGTCCCTGCCTCTGAAGCGTGGGAGAAACACGTGTTCCGAGCCATCCTATCGTTTTTGTGACTCATCAGAATCATCTCAGTTCGTACTGGGATTTCCTCCCTCTTCCTTCATTTTGTGAATGTATCAAGGAGAGCTGCAGTTCACTCTGCCCTGGTCAGGCCCCACCTGGAGTATCATGTCCAGTTCTGGGCTCCCTGGTATAAAAAAGACAGGGATCTCCTGGAGAGAGTCCAGAGGAGGGCTACGAAGATGACTAAAGGCCTGGAGCATCTCCCTAGTGAGGAAAGGCTGTTCAGCCTTGGAAAAGAAGACTGAGAGGGGATCTTATTCATGTTTATAAATGTCTTAAGTGTGAGAGACAGAGAGAAATGGCCAGCCTCTTCTCAGTGGTCTGTGGGGACAGGACAAGAGGCAATGGCTTCATGTTGGAGCACAGTAAGATCCGCACCAACATGCGGAAGAACATTTTCACAGTGAGGGTGACAGAGCCCTGGGACAGGCTGCCCAGGGGGCTTGTGGAGTCTCCTTCTCTGGAGATAGTCAAGACCTGTCTGGACACCTACCTGTGCGACCTGTCTTAGGGAACCTGCTTTGGCGGGGGGTTGGACTTGATGATCTCTGGAGGTCCCTTCCTATCCGTAAAATTCTGTGAATCTTCCATGTAAATGAATGCTCAGGAGAAGAGGATTCTTCAAATGGCATTACTTTGCCTACTGTGCTCTGTTCTCACCATGCCCGTGCGGGACATTGGGTCTCCCTCAACCCACCACACCCAACTCAAAATTTACCAGTAATGACATGAGTAATGCTGGCAGCAGAGACATAGGGGCAAGGGGCTTATGGCAGCAATCTTGGAGTGTGGTGCACTCTCTACAAAGCCCCCGCATACTTTGGCATTGCGAGCCTGCATGTTGTGTCCTCTTTGTTGCCCTCCCAGGTGTGCTACAATGTGAGGCAATCACACTCCCACGTCACCATGCAGACCTAACCTGCAGTCTTGCTGGCACATTTCAATGAGCAGTGCTGGCAAGACACTTTGCCAACCTTGCAGTCAGTATTTCCCTGGGCAAAACTGAGTATTTTGCAATGCCTGAATGCATTTCTAGGTTCAGGTCTTCGCTTAGCCCCTAACTAGATGCCGAGTGATTTTACTCCTGAATTACACAGAGACTAGCAAACCACGCGTAAAGGGGAAAATAGAAATAAAGATAAAAAAATGAGAAAGAGAGGGCCATTTTGTGATTGCATTGTCTCTAATAAATAGAGACTGTGAAAAGGTATTATGTTCAGTATCAATTATTCGTATTTTCAACAAGTAACTGACACATACTCAAGATATGGCTTCCAGCCACCCTGGCTATAAAATACCGTTTTCACTATGATTGGAATGGCTGTTACTGGCTGTCAATTAAAATATATATCATGTACCAGGCAATAGAAGCTGACAACACCAGGAGGAAATAACACTTGACAGCCACTTGGGAAATATATAGGCAAGAGAAGGCTGAAAATTGCTGAAGATCTTTACTATGGCTTCTTACTTTTAAACACTGCCCTCCCAGATATGAAGACCAGAGAGATTTATCTGCACTTGAAAATTTCGCTTACATCCTGTTCTTGTTTCCTTTTCATAACCAGGACCAATGAGATATTTCTAAATCAGATTTTAAAGGAGCAGCACCGAAGTGACTCTCACTGCCCAGCATGAGAATTTCCTCTTAGCAGAAGCCCTTGGCTCTTATTTTCCAGCCCTTGTACCACGGATGGACTGGCGCTAAGTACCTGGAGTGAGGAAGCCTTTAGGTGATGCCCCAGGAAGATTTATCATTTTGTTTGTTTAGCCCTTGGATCCACGGGAAATTGTCCTTTCATGGCAATATATCAATTGTACAGGAAGCAGGATTATTATTCTTTTTCCAGAAGTTGGGAAGTCAAGCAAGACACTTTTAACTCTTAGGTAGGCACCCAGCTCTGGCCAGCCCACACAATGAAGCTGTACTGACTCAAAAATGAACAACCTAGAGACTGCAGAGTTGGCCATGTAATTGCCCAGCAGTTCGCGAGGCTGGATGCAGATGCTCGGAGCTGTGCCCGTTCCCTCCATCCGTGCTGTCACTGAGCTCCACAGCAGGGCAAGGACAGGCAGAGCTACTGCCAGAGGTCAGCCTGTACTCTGTGTTCTTACTCCCAGGGCATGGAAGAAGCAAAAGGCAGAGATTTAATTGCCCTTTTCCATTGCAAAGGTCAAAAATACCAGCTCATCAAATTGATATAAAATGAGTAAGTGTATTTCTGGATGTGGATCCCACTTTGCTTAATCCAACTTCATCATGCAAGTCTTACATGGGGGTCATGGTGAACAGGGCATGTGCTGAAGCACACACTTTGCTGTGTCTAGACCAGAATTATTCTTCTGCCAGGGACAGAACCGATCACTGTTGTCTTTTTTATGAAAAAATCTCATCAGACGCCTTGACTACCACAATCCAAATAAGTCTATTACCCATGGATGGAGAAGTGTTTGAAAACATCAGTGAATCGTGAGCTCCAACTAGTGGGATGCTTTGTTTTCCCTCACTTCCCACAAGCCAAGATCTATATCAATCCCCTTAATTATCCCTACTGGTGTCAGAAGGATCACTGTCCAAACTTACCGCTGAGCAGACAAGGCTTAAAAAGGAAATTCTCATCAGCTAGAGAAAGAATGTACATTGGGATCCTGGTCTTTTTTTAAATGAATATGACAAGTGTGGGAGGGACAGGGACATCAGGACACTGCTCTTCTGGTTTTAAAGACAAGCATTAATAGATCTCCATGTTCATGTTGTGACTTTTCCCAGGTTTCTTGCTCATCAGGTCAGTCTCTCCTTTTCAGAGGACTTCAGTCCTTGAGAGATACAGTGTCCCCTCTCTGTGCCATGTCACTAGTTACAGCTTGTCCTCAATTTCACTCATTGACCAGAAATTATAATTAGCAATAAACAATGGCAACCAGAAGGATTTTAATGATAGATTTTTCAATAAAATTAAGTATTGGCTCTTGCCAAGCTGACCTACCGCTGTGTCCCCGACCCTGTGGGTGCTGCACACCTAGCCTTGCAGAACCAGGGAGCAGCTGCTTCTGCAGTGGGGTGTGAGGACTCGGGGCTTGGGAGAGGGACCCCTTCCTAGTAGGGAAGGATTAGTAAACTGCCCCAGTTTGATTGCATCACATAGTGAGAGCTGGTGGAAACCGTGTTTTACTCTACCAGTCTCTCAGCTGCGTCAGGGACCACTGATACCACACTTCAGTCTCCTGTAGATTATGAAGATGGATATACAGTGATAGCATGGCTGTGGCAGAACTCTTAAACACAGGTTCATTTGTGGATTGTCAGTATGGAGCCCAAATGCATCACCCAGCTGGGATGGCTTATCTCCAAGTTCATCACTATGTGCACACACACCTACCAGCTGATTTCCCAAACCTGAATCAGATGGCTGATCCCTCACCCTCCACATCAGAGGAAGAGCATCACCAAATGAGGACCAGAAATGCAGTGCACACATATTTATTTTCACTCCTAAATCTCAAGCATTTACCTGGTGATGCCTCAGTTGAGGCACAGTAGTGGAGACTGCACCACCACAGCACTTCTTTGATGAATGCCCGCAAGAACCCTGCCTTGTTTTTTTAAACACAGAAATAATGATGATGATAATTGACAAGGGCAGCCTCAGATGATTTCATACATTCTTGTTACGTGAGGTAGCTGGTACTGAAGCAACCTCGTCTCTTAGCTGTCAATAAGTGGCAGGTACCTTCATGCCTTGGCAAGTAATCAACCCTCCCAAGCCCATTACCATAACAAAGCATATCCCTGCTATGATACTCATCCTCAAACAAGGGCCAGTCACAAGTATACAGACCTACTCCACATGTACGCTCTGCATATCCCCCTGCATGATCTATATAATCTGTCGCTGTCAAGATACTGTTCAAGTTTCAGGGTACAGGGAAAGAGTTTGTGTCCTGCTACATGGGTTCACTGGATTCCCAGACCATGGGACATTAGATATCTAAAATACTAAGCTAGAAAGCGTATTGTATTAAAAAACAAAATAAAAAAAAGGAAAAAAGACAAAACCAACTTCCCTGTTGATCAATTCTTCATAAAGGTCCAGACATAAAGCAGGGGGCTCATACGTACTGCAATCACAAGGCAGCCCCCAGGAATACCTGGGCTTTGCAGTTAGTTGCACTGATGCCCAAAGCACGCCCTCCCCTCCTGGTGAAGATGCTCTACAGCAAAGGACCCCATGAGCTCTCAGAAAAGAGGACACACACTACCAACTTGATAGCTGTCAGTACATGGGGAAAAGGGCATCCCTCAGAGCTGAGCTATGACAGAAAGCAGATGTGGATATCACTTTTTTTTCCATTTGCCTTTCCTCTTTCTAAACTTACTGGCCGCATTTGGATTTTTGGAAACAGCTGCCCTTCCTCCCCTGCAGAGGAGGTGATGTTTAAAACCAGGGTGGGGATGACTTGGGGAGCCTAGCCTCCCCAGGCAGCTCCTAGAGGTGGTGACACAAGGAGCCAGGGGAAGGGGCTGCTTGGGAAAACGTTTCCCTGCGATCAGCGCTCTTCAGAAAAGCTCCTTGGCAAGCAGCAGTAAAACAAGGACACAGCCCTGAGGGATCTTGAAGAAGTGTGTAAAATAAGGGCAATGAGATGAGTCACTGGTAAATATGCTGTAATATAAAAAAAAGCAGGCAATTTGCATAAACAGACGAAAGGCCAGTGTCCGAATTAGTTCCTGTAATGAAGGCCACAACGAGGGATCTATCGAAAGGCAGGGGTGGCTCACTGGCCATGAAAAAATGGTTTTGCCCATGTTTCTGAAAATGAACACATCACAGATGTGTTGTGAAGGGCGAAGATGGCCACCTGGCATCAGCACAAGAAAGAACTGCCTTGAAGTCTCACCCTGCAAGCAGGCTCTGCGAGCAAGCAGAGGGGTCAGGTGAAGTCTTGGGCCTGGAGAAAACCAGCATTACACAGTCCCCACTTCTGCTTCCCTCCCGCGGGCATCGGCTCTGTAACATCAGCTGCCTTTGCTGGCAGCAGGCCAGCTCGCCTCCGCGAAGGAACCATCTCCATATGCTGGGCTGACAGAAAAAAAACCCACTTTCTTCAGAAACACCTAAGTCTTTGGCTTTCCTTTTGTTTCTGTTGGCTTTAGTCCATTCTTAGTCATCTTGGTGACAGCGATGGAAGCTAAAGGCTGCCCTTTCCTGGGTTCCACTGAGGATGAAAAATACAAACGGTGCGCAGCGTAGCAAAAATAATTAACATTTTCCATTTGCACTGCTGTGTAAATATTGACAGTCTAATTTTCCCAGCAACCTGGACAAACATTTCTTCTATAGCTCTTGCCTCCAGCACCTTGTGTTACATGATGTCCAGGCCAGAGCTCCTTGGATCTTTTCCTGGGCTGTTCTCGTGATTGCATGGTAGCTCTTCAGCACATCACTTTCACTCTTCCTACGGTGACAGACACCAGCACCAGCCAGCCGTCCTCTGTTAGGTCATAAACAAATCCAAGTCTTGACCATTTTGTTTGTCCCTGTCTCTCCTTCCCTTTCATAAAACGAGGGACCAGCACCTCCCTCTCCTTTCTTCATTCCTCTTGTCAGCTGCACACTGAAACCATGTCAGAGCAGGAGGGGTTTTTACAATGGATGCCCAACAACCCAGGCGTGGACCGCGTCTCTGTGTGTCAGACCTCAGACATGGCTGCAATATAAAAACTGCCGCTAGACTGGCCGTACCCACTGGAAAGTAGTAAGACAAGTCTAGCCGCCTGATAGATGGTCCTGCTCATTATTTTCTCAAGGTGTTTTGCCCAGGCTGTTTTAGTGAAACTGAAGAAATATATTCCATTTCCCTTAATTCTTCAGTGCAGTTTCTGCCTGAGGGTGTTACATACCATTACCGTGTGCTGCTAAACACCTGTTGTGTTTTATTCCAAGGCGACTAAAATAATTAATTTTCTAGTTATGAAAGCATTTGGGGAGCTTCCAGGATGAAAGTGAATACAGAAATGCCAAACATTTACTATTCTAATAAATAGCCATCAGTGCTTTATGAACTATCTCATTACATCCAAAAAATACCACTGTGCTTTCACAAAGGGTCTTGAGAACATTTGCTTATAAACTGAAAGACGCTATTTTCACTACACAAAGAACACTGTTAATATTGATCCAGATGCTCTATGGAGCAATCTGATCTTTTCATTGTGGTACTGCTGAAAATCTTGTCTAGTACCCTGGTAAAACTGCATCTCTCAAAGTTATCAACATTAAGAAAGCAAATCGTTACATTTTTCATTAATTAAAAAAAGCTTATAATAGCATTAACAGCCCTTTCATCCGAGTGTGTCATTGAGGTAATGGCAGCCTAGCACATTAACTTCCCTTGGCTTTGCCTTGGCCTTTTAACTCCTCCAGCCGATTATTACCTAATTTGTAAAGTCTCCCAAATGGGTCATTAGCTCTTAAATAGATTTCTCCCGCTGTTTGGTATATACCCTGGAAACAGTAGGCTGTCAGAGAGATAACTGGTTTGGAAGTAGCTCTTTCTGGGGAAAAAAAAAAGTTCAAGAAATGCCAGATTAAATTAAGTTTCTGAAATGAATCATGGCTTGAAATATCCCCAATACATGAGTAACTAAGACATCACACAGATTTTTTTAATTTTTTTTTTTCCACAAAAGAGGACTGGCACCCGAGTGCATGCAAGCATATGTGCCCTTGTAAGCACCTGCAGCTCCTGCTGCTTCCAATCCGTAACAGCAATCGCACAACCAGGCAGCCATCTAATGTGCTAAACTGGGAAACCGAGGAGAAAGGCTCACAGGACTGGGTCCTGGCCTCCTGGCACAGTGACCTCCCCCCTCTGCCTCCCCAGCTCAGTCTAGAAATCGTGAGCCGAAGGCAGAGAAACCAGAGAGCACGAGAAAATCCGTAGCGCTTGATCCAAGTACTGGCACTGCCCAGGGCCATGCTACATTCACCAGTAGAGTTAGCAATAACGTCTACTGCCAAGGGAGAAAAGCAAAAGGTCATTTGGCCTTTCTTGGCCATAGATTTCATTTTAGTCTTTTTTTTTTTTCATCCTTACTTTACAATCTGATGCAGAGCAGGAGACTGGAATAAGTCAGCGTGACTAAGTAAAAACTCTTTGTACGAACCCACTCATCTGCAAGCTATTCATGTGAAACAGAATAAATGACTCCTGGCCAGCAATATCCACGCTGCAGGAACTTTGAATATGGAGGTGTTGAACAAATTACATGTTTCTACACAAAGAAAACAACACTTAAGGTATAACGACACTTCAAATTTTTCAACTAAATTCAGCTAATAAAACTTTAATATTAGCAAATGCTCCCATTTGTTTATGCAGAGACTTCTTATCCAGGAAACTACAGGCCTGTCAGTCTGACCTCAGTGCTGGGGAAGATCATGGAACGGGTCATGCTGAGTGCTGTCACACAGCACACGCATGACAACTGAGTGATCAGGCCCAGTCAACATGGGTTTACAAAAGGCAGGTCCTGCCAAACTAACCTGATTGCCTTCTATGACAAGGTGACCTGCTTAGTGGATGAGGGGAAGGCTGTGGATGTAGTGCACCTGGACTTCAGCAAAGCCTTTGACAGTGTTTCTCACAGCATTCTGATTGAGAATCTGGCTACCATGAGCCTGGACAGGCGCAGCCTCTGCTGGGTAAAAAACTGGCTGGATGGCCAGGCCCACAGAGTTGTGGTAAATGAAGCCAAGTCCAGCTGGAGGCCGGTCATGAGTGGTGTTCCCCAAGGCTCAGTTCTGGGTCCAGTTCTGTTCAATGTCTTTATCAATGACCTGGATGAGGGGATTGAATATTCACTAAGTTTGCAGATGACACTAAGCTGGTAGGAAGTGTTGATCTGCCTGAGGGTAGACAGGGTCTTCAGAGGGATCTGGACAGGCTGGACTGGTGGTCTGGGATCAACTGGATGAGGTTCAATAAGGCCAAGTGTAGACTCCTGCACATGGGACGTAACAACCCTGTGCAGCGCTACAAGCTTGGGGAAGAGTGGCCAGAAAGCTGCCTGGTGGAGAAGGACCTGGGGGTGTTGGTTGACTGCTGACTGAATATGAGCCAGCAGTGTGCCCAGGCAGCCAAAAAGGCCAATGGCATCTTGGCTTGTATCAGAAAGTGTCGCAAACAGGTCTGGGGAAGTGTGCTTGTACTTGGTGAGTACCTGTACTTGTCATTGGTGAGGCCACACCTCGAGTAATGTGTTCAGTTTTGGGCCCCTCACTACAAGAAAGACATCTGAGGTGCTGGAACATGTCCAGAGAAGGGCAACCAGGCTGGTGAAGGGGCTGGAGAGCAAACCTTATGAGGAGCAGCTGAGGGGGGACCTTATCACCACCTACAACTACCTGAAGGGAGGTTGTAGAGAGGTGGGGTTCTTTTCACCCAAGTGACAGGTGATAGGACAGGGGGAATGGTCTCATGATGCACCAAGGCAGGTTCAGATTAGACATCAGGAAAAAATTCTTCAAAAGTGTTATCAGGCGTTGGAACAGGCTGCCCAGGGAGGTGGTTGAGTCACCAACCATGGATGTGCTCAGGGATATGGCTTAGGGGGGGAAAGGTACAGTTGGACTCGATGATCTCAAAGGTCTTTTCCAACCTAGTCATTCTGTGATTCTTTGCTCTATTCTTTTTATTTTGTAAGTCATTCAGACTCCCTCCTGCTTTCTGGCTCTCTGTTTTACTTATTTCTGATGCAATCATCACCTCTTTCTGAAAACAGGCTACTCTCTACTAGTTTCACCTCGTTTGCTGAAAGGGCAACACCTTTATGTTATATGCCCTTAACAAGGACAAGAGACGTGGTGCCCTTTAAGATTAAAATCGTTGTCTGGTATGGTCCAAAACATGCAGATCTGCACAACATTAATTAACACATAAAAAAATCAACATCCTCAGTAGTGTTTTCACAGCTAACAGATCGGTCTCTATCACTATGAAATTCTCAATTTCCTATTTCCGTAGTTTCCCCCTGGAACAAGTCCTGTAGCATTGTAGGTACTTCAGTCAGCATGACCTTCATGCAGTATCATCACAGGCAACACGCAGCCGCAAAGCTGAAAAACAGAGGGCTCTGTGATCAAAGACTTTTGGTTGTTTTCCAGAAATGCCTTTTTATTTAAGAAACCTGCTTTATAACTTGTTCTGACAAATGTCATGGCTGGAGATATTCTTCCTCTAAGGGAAGGTTTATGATCTATAGGAGGGCTTGCTTTCTCTGTATTTTTCAGGAGACTGGATTCATCAAATACAAACTGCTCTTTGATTTGCGCATCTGCATGTTCAGCACAAAGAAATGAAATACAAGAACAGGAAAAAATGACAATACTCTTCATCTCGAGGTAACTTTTTGTCACAGAAATATCATCTGGTGTGATCAGCTGGAAATGCTGAGGTACTAGCACGGAATGATATGGCAGGAACGGGATTTCCCCCAGAGAAAACTATGCTTAGTCTGTTCTTCACGCTGGCCACCACGTTGGCAGGCACATCAATGCCCCAGCAGATGGTCTGAGTAGGGACTGCCAAGACACCAGACGCAGAAGGTTGTCCTCTATGGGAGGACTTCAACTGAGGAACATCCATCTCTTGAGAGGTCAGGGCACCAGCTGAAATGTCACAGGACCTAGCCCAGAGGAGAAGTAATTCCAAGGACTTGCCACCTCTGAACAGCAAAACAGAAATGAGCATGTAACCTTCCTTCCTTGGAGAAGACTCCAAGGAACCAGCAGCAACCAAAACCTGTGACACAGCTGTTTTCCCCTGACTGGGTTACAAATACCCCAGGAGATAATGGGCCTGTGACTCAAGACTCGGCTTGGCCACAACACACATCTCCTGAACTCACATTGGCAAGGAGTGAGCCCATTTGCACTTTCCAGCAGGGTTTCAAGAGGAGAAGCTTATTCAGCCTGGAAAGGGCACATAAAACTACAAAATCTGAGCAAGAACAGTCAATAAGTTCTAGTTTACAAGAAAGCCTCCAAACAACTTTTGTGCGCAAAGTTAGAAGGTCACACAAGTTCTTCCCCGAGTTGGGACTGAATGCTGAAAATACCAGACGGGGTGATGAGAGGTGGTCAGCCAGCTGACTTCACTGGGATATGGTACCTCCTTTAGCAAGCTGCTTTTTTAGTCATTAATACCGATACACCTGAAAAGAAGGTGAGGGCAACACTGGAAAACATTTAAATGCATTCTGATCTCCGGAAAGCAGCAGTAACCTGCAGTGTCTGACATGGACCTGGTACCACAGCTGTCCTGAACTCTAGGTGCCCTATTACGGACACCCTCCACTATTTCATCCATAGCACTCTCAAACTGGCCAGTCACCCAACTCAAACTAAGGGTGTTCAGCAAAGAGAAGCCTTGCCTTTGGGGTTCACACATGAAACCAAGAAAAACACTAATCTTACTATTGAAGGATGATGCTTTAGGTCAAATTCTTAAGTCAAATAGCCGCTGCTGAATCACAGGTAGCCCCATAAGTACATGGAACATTTTAAATCATAACGGTCTGTACTTTACCTAGTAGAGATTAAGAGATTTTTGACAATATGTGTGACTTATAGAAAGTAGTATTTGGTTACTTAGTTTTAAAATGCCCAAGTAGAAGTAATCTGAAGTAATCTGAAGTAATCTGATGCTTACAGTCTCTACAATCATCTCTTTGGTTAGGCGGAAAATCATTATTACTGGTAAACAGCATGATTTCTTAAAAAAAAGTCTTTACACAATCCAGTTGAAGACAAATCTATGTAGTTTTAATTTTTGGTTTGTATTTCTTCTCCTGCTTGTTGAGTTTTCCTGATTCGGTATTTTAAAAAAAATAATCAAAGTAGCATTTGCTGATAAAAAAAGGCTTTGTAACATACTTCCATGTGTACAGTATTTAAGTCCAGGTAAACAATCTATAAATTAGTATATGTATTTCACATATAAAAATGCTCTTTATATTTTAGGCCACAAACTAGTCTCAAACTGCTTAAAGTAGGCACTTAGAACCACCTGCACTTGACCAAAAATAACATCCATCGTTTTTTGGTTACTGAATAACTCTGACACCACTTCTCTTTGTAATATGCTTATGAGATCAATATGCACGGGTAATTATCAGGTATTATCAGCCTGAAGTAGAACTGAAAATAGCTTTGGTCTTCCTTGATCATTATTCCCCTCGTTTCAAGGGAAGGTGTAACATATACTCAAAGACAACACAGTTGGAGTCTTCCTCAGGAATAAGCCCCTGCAGCTGCCTCTTGTGCTTTTGAAACAGCTTGAACCATTTGCACCACTTGCATGTTCTTCCATGGGAAGACTCCCACTCCTGGGTGCTGTAACAGGCCACAGCTCAAGGTGAGCACTGATGCCAGCACTACTCATCAGGCACTAACTTGCAGGAACTGTTTCTTTGGTCACACCTTGTTAAATCATGAAGCATGATGGTCTGGAGTGGACAGTATTTTTCTTCATCCTGAGCCACGACAACCTTCCCCGGTTATTTCAACACCTGGCTGTAGGTGTTGATGCAGAGCCCATCCTCTTTGTCCCTGAGCCGATAGTATTTTGTCCCAGCGGCGCTGGCTGTTCCAACAGGCAGTTACTATCCGTGTGCAGCCATGTCAACTATGTCCCCGAATACCCGGGGTATGGAGGGGGTGGGGGATACTGTATCGAAGTCTGTGGGGTCGGAGTATAAGGTGGAGGTAGGTCAGCTGGGTACTCCATTTCGTATTCGTAACTGTATGGTGGTGGAGCCACTGAAATGGGAGAAAAAAGAAGACATAGTTAAAAATATTTTATTTCTTTTCCCAGATGCAGGCTCCCAAGTGTTTCCCAGTTGACATTCAGACTTCTGATGCAAAGTCTCCTGGCAATGCACTCACTTGTTTTTCGTACTGTCATTATACAGTCACTGTACATCAGCACAAGTCCTTGCTTACTACCTGTCCCTTCACTGCCTAGTTGTGTGCCCACCGACACGTGGTGCTGGTGAGAGTGTCTGAGTGGCCATACTGCAGATGATACCAGGATGACGTGACAGAGCTAAACTTTGTCAGGGGAAAAAGTTCTGTTTCCCCTTCAGCAGCAACATGGATTTATGTTGTCTCAAACTGACAGGGTAGCCAGAGCCTTCACTGATCTCCACAGAGCTCTGAAACACATTCTAGATCCCCAGGAGACGTGTGCCATGCCATGCGGAGCACAGCAGCATCACAACTCCCAGGACAATCACTGTACATCTTCCCAGGATGTTGCCAGGGCTTGGGCTGAGGAAGAACAAAGCTTTTGTTTTCTTCTCCCCAACAGAGACATCTGAGGAAAGCCCAGCATCTGTAAACTGGATCAGGCATTAGGAAACAACAGAAATATTCACAGGCAGCTGAAAACATTTTCTCAACTAGTTTTACTAACCTTAGAAAAGGAGGATCAGTGATGAAAATGACAGTAAATGCTACAGAACTATAGCATGGTAGGAACTGAAGGCTCTCTATCAAGACCACGTTTTAGTAAGTGTCTACAAATTCTAAGGTCCAGAGTCTGTCTGCTCATGTCACCATGCCACTGTTAAGGTCCTTCTCAAGATGTCTCAAGCAGACTGGCAGTGAAATTGCACTTGAACAGAGAGGAAACAGAAACCCAGTGATGTTTGTGATGGGAGAAGAGACTCATGTTCCTGTGTGCCATGAAAAGGACTCCCTGCTCTCTGAACACCCATCTGTTGCTGTGGCTGAGGCCAAAGGAAAGGCACCCCCTCGCTTGCCATTCCAGTCCAGAACAGGTGATGGCAGGGGAGAGGGTTGGTAACAAACCCTGCAGCCAAAGCCAGGTCAGTCATTACTCTAGAAGTATTCGTGACACCAGGGAACACAGAATTCCTTTCAGAGCTTCCCCATGCTCCAAAAACTGCTGCTGCTGTGAGGAACTACTCCTCAAACTAATCTTTGCACCAGGAACCAGGAGTGTGCCAGTCAAACTGCCTGGAGGTGGAGAGATAGGGGTGAGTCACTGCAGGAGCAGACTTGGGGAGGAAAAGGCTACAGCTCCGGAGTCTCCATTTGGCTCTTGTTTTTACAGCTTGCAGTGACTGTTAGGGTCTGAAGTAGCTCTTCAGCAATTCATGGCTAAGAACATGGCAGGGTTTTTTCATTACTCATCTCCCCATGCAAACCGAGGTTGCGATGATGATTATAGATGGCTTCAGTTTAACTGAAGAGAGCGCGAGGGAGAGAGACACTGAGCGCAGTGAATGTGATAAAGGAACACATAATAAATACTGCATAGCTTGCTGCTAAGTATACATAATGCACCTGGGGTTTGCTGCAAGCTTTGCAACAGGAGGGAATACAAAGGCAGGGGATCCCTAAGAGTGGGATGAGGGGACATTATCCATGACACACCATTGCCTTTTATTACAAAGAACTCCCCAGTTATCCCAAGGCAATCGCTCCTGGATTTGCTATTAACAATGTCACTGAAGCAGAGACATAGCTGCATCGCATAAACACCATTATGCTTCTTCCAGGGTCAGCTCTGCTCTACAACAATGTGGCCACTTCCATGCAGCGGGGAGTCTAGACAGATGAGCCTTTCAGACCCCAGGCGGCTCAGTGCAGATCCACCTTTGGTGCCCCTGTAACCCAATCCTAGACTGGCGTGTTGACAAGAGAGCGGCTGTGCACTGAGCTAGCTCAGGTACAGCCTGAGGTACTGGCTCCCACTTACTATGGGGATGTCCACACTGGGACAGGTCCGTGAGGGGTCCCTATCGTCCCGTGGGGTGCCCCAGAGCCTGTGACAGCTTATTAGGTCAGTGCCAGATCTGACTTTTGCTCTGTGACTTTCCTTGTGTTTCCTTAAAAAACCATTATACCCAAATACGTTAACCCACTGACAAGCCCACACTGAGCACGTCCAACACTCAGCTAACTTCGACCAAGGCACAACGGGGCATCTCTGCACCAAGTTCCTATCAGCTCAGGCATGGTGCCAGGCTGGTGCAGACAGCCAGCTTGCATCCAGCACTGTGTGCCAGCCAGCAGCCCCTCCTAGGACAGACAGCAGGGAACACCCTGCAAAGATGCCCATGTGCCTTTGTAGAAGTCATCTGAGATCCTGCAGCACCCAGCAGGGCATGTGAGCCCTGGCTGAGTACCAGCCAGCTCGGGCTGCATTAGACTCCACATGGCACCTCTTGAAGCCTCTGCACTATGATCCACAGACCTTATTGTACAGGTTTTTCCCTCTCTGTCGTAAGCCAGGCCCCCATTATATCGGACAATGAAAGGGAACTGACTGCACGTGAACAAGAGCAAATACAAGAACCAGAACACAAAAGAGGAACAACTGATCCGTCGCCAGAGAGCCTCTGGCATAGGGATAAGGTCTGTCCTGCACAATGCAGCACCGCCCCGAGCGAGGTCTCAACATGCCACGGCGGGCACCGCGAGCCACACAGCTGCGCGAGCATGGCACCCGGCCAGATCTCATTAGCCTGCTGAGTAGCTGAATAAATTAGCCCAGGCAGAGCGCTGCACTGACGAAGGCTGCGCACGCTGAGCTGTCTGTCTGGAGCTTCTCAGCAGGGAGTCGGGCCATGCCCCTCCGGACTGAGGAAAGCCTCCTGCTGTATTCACTCACAGGGCCCATTTACTGCAGAGCCGAAACCATCCAAAGATACGCCCCTGCCGTAACGCAGGCCCTCTTGCAGGGGTGTCATTTGGCTTCCTTACCCGGGTAGGCGCTGATAGTGTTGATGTGAGTAGTTCGGATGACCCCTACTCGAGTCCCGCGGTTGTTCTTCATGCACATGCAGATGCAGATGGCAATCCCGGCAATCACTCCCATTATAAACACTATGCCGAAAACGATCCCGGCTATGGCTGTGCCTCTGCAAGGGGAATGGAAACACGCAGTCAGTCTCAGGCAAGCAGTGCTTACAAAACAAAATTCCTTTCTCAGGAGCAGCCCTCATTTGCGAAAAAAGTGCACACTGATTCCTGAAAATACTGCAAGTTTTGATCCAGCAGGGCACTTGAAAGGAAGAAATGAAAGGTCCCCAAGACCAAAATAAGAAACTCTTTCAAAGTCACCTTTGCAGTCATGCCAGATGACTCTGCTGATTTACCCTATGTTAAATCCTCCCATTCTAGGACCTTCTGAATTTAACAACTTTTAAATATTACCAAGAATAATTTCTTTCCCTTCATCCCATAAGACTTTTTTTTTTTTCTGAAGGCATTGGAATGAGTTTCTTTTGAAAAGAAAGAGCAAGTTATCCCCAGTAATATATTCCAGAAGCATCCCAAAGCGTCTGCATGCTGTGCTTCCGCAGGAATGGTTTTGTCATTGTTTTATCTTAGGTCAAAAAGTCCTTTTGCTATGCTTCTGAGCCCACAGATTAAGGAGAGCCTCCTCTTCTTGAGGATGAGCAGCAAGAAGCAAAGCAAATGCCCACTCTTTCACACACCTGCTGCTGCAGACAGCACAAGTATTTGAGGCTCAAACGATTTCTTTTAAAATGGTCCAGAGGAAAGAATTTAGCTCAGCCCCTGAAGTAATGAATCAGACTTTTCCTTGAAATTATATATAGAGAGGAAACGAAGCCTTATTGCACTGATACACAGGAGAAAAACCTCACCAAGAGGCACTGAAGAGCTCCCAATAATACTAAGGGCAAAACCAGCTTCTCTGATGAACCCTGGTTCACTCAGGTTTGTTGTCAGGCACAGGCAGTGAAGTATATGTTATATGAAAGATGGTATTTATAGCCTGCCCTTTTACAAAAAAAAAAAAACCAAAACCAAACCTGCAGTGACTTGCCAGAAATATTCTTACTCTGTGCATCTCTTCATCTTCCAGCACAGATTTCAAATAGCAACCTTGATGGCAACTTTTTTACTAGACATTTTAATCAATCCAAACTGATAAGTTTGTCAACATGAATAAGCTCCACTAGGAATTATTGCAATGTGGAGAACAAAAGAGGCACTGCAATACTACAAAGACAAGTATTAAAAGGAGTCTAAACCATAGTTTAGCTTCCCCATATAAGTGTAGGAACATGTAGCAGGCCTGATCTTCAATATACTGGTAGCCCACTGGCTTCCAAAAAGTCATTGAGAGGATGCACTCAGTATTTGAAAATTCAGATATTCTGTTTAGGAACATAGAATCACAGCGTGTGTTAGGTTGGAAGGGACCTTTAAAAGCCATCTTGTCCAAAAACGCCCCTCCTCCCTCCCCACCCCGCCCCACAGTAACAAAGGACATCTTCACCAGATCAGGTTGCTCAGAGCTTCATCAAGCCTGACCTTGAGTATGACCAGGGATGGGGCCTCCATGACCTCTGTAGGCAACCTGTTGCAGTGTCTCACCACCTTCACAGTAAAGAACTTCATAATATCTAATCTAAATCTACTCTACTGTAGTTTAAAGCCATGGCGCCTCACCCTGTCACTCCATGCCCTTAAAAACAGTCTCTCTCCATCCTTCCTGTAGGCCCCTTCAGGTACTGGAAGACTGCTGTAAGGTCTCCCCGGAGCTTTCTCTTCTCCAGGCTGAACAAGCCCAACTCTCTCAGCCTGTCTTGTAGGACAGGTGCTCCAGCCCTCTGATCATTCTCATGGCCCTCCTGTGGAGCGGCTTGAAGAGGTCCACGTCCTTCTTGTGCTGAAGGCTCCAGAGTTGGATGCAGAATCCATGTTGGGTCTCAGCAGAGCAGAGTAGAGGGGGAGGAGAATCACCTCTCTCAATCTGCTGGCCACAATATGAATTTAAGAGCTTGTTTTTAGGCCCCAACTATTCAGGAACCTGGCCAAGATTTGCAGCACAATTACTGAATTGCATAGCATAAGTAAACATAGACAATTTGCTGTCTTACTAAAATACACTGCCAGGGAGCTAAATTGCTCTATGCTGTTATGTAGCAATGAATGAATGGTGTGCAGGCAGAGCAAACCTGTTAATATTTTGCAGGTCTAATTTATGAAACCTTAACTGATGGCAGCAATCACCTGGCTGTAAAACCAGTAGCTCAAAACACCAAGGTGTTCAAGTACTTTGGTATTAACCACCATGAGTAACTGAGAAACAACCCCCTCGACACACACCTTCCACATCCTGGATAGTTTGCATCTAAAAAAAGGGTAGTCTGATGCTCTTGGAAGATGGGACCAAAGGACTTCCAGTTTTGCCATCCTGCTCTCTCTGGGAACATTATCTCTACCTTGACACAAACAGTGGGTATGCAAAGCAAATTGATTCAGAAGACACTTACACACAGTATTCTCTTAATTCCGGAAAGTTTTCTTATAATACCACTACTAAACAATAAGGCATAATGCACAGTGCCCCTGTTATAAACACCAGCGATTTGCTACTGCTTTTGCTACATCCATTTAGCAGCTGAATCACTGTGCCCTTCACTCAGAGCACTACATCACAGAATCACAGGGAACTGTTATGCTGAAATAATCCCTCTCCCGGCTGGAAGAAGCAGAACAAGCCACTGCTGACCACTGGCCTCACGTCCTGCATTGCATTTCTGTTTCACGCCTGGTCAATGGCTGCCCAGCTCCAGCATCCCAAGTATGCCTTGCCAGGCTGACCTGCTCAAATCCCAGAAACCCCAACAGCTCCTTGCACTCACCCTGAGGATTACCCAGCTCCCATTCTAAAGGCCGATAGAGGTGGGTTATACATAATACTGAGTGCACACATAGTACACATTACCTTCCCAGCACTAAATTAAAAGTCCTATATGAATAAAGCCCATTTTAAGCACAGTTTAAATAGACATTGTCTCAAGTTGTCTCCAAAGGAAAAGGTGTCCCGTTTATTCCAGAAATGGTCAGGTGGATGCTGTTTGCTCATCTGCCCTAAGTGATGGGAGAAAACATTCTTCATGCACTGGACACGTCAGCCTCAGACCCAAAGCCCACTCTACCCTTCTGCATGAACAGCAACTGCTCCAAAGCAGCATTGTTCCTTTAATTTAAATGACAATTCTGTGATTGTTCTATATAAAAAGTAAGAGTGCTCATAAGGAGAGGAACAAAGATATAACAGCGTCTTCAAAAGGAGTTTCCCCCTTTCCTGAGACACTACAGCAGATATTTATACGTTTGTCACAAAATCACAGAATCACA
>VZTU01025938.1:0-26164 GCA_013400835.1 Zapornia atra
TATACATTAAATATGTATATAAACATAGAATTATTTTCAGGTCAATTTGTTAAGAGCTCCGAGTCACTTTGTAAGTGACCTTAGCCTCCATTATTTTCCACACCCCCAATTCCTGTAATCATCTGATAGGGCGACTCGATGATAACTCAGTATAGCTTCTTCAAGATCACTGATAAGAAATAATAGCAGACAGGAACAGCTGATCTCTGGAGGATCTGAATCATTCACGAAAAGTGTTTGCTGATCACTCCTATGTCTTTGGATCTGCTAATTATTCACAGCTGTCACACTGTGTGACATTCTGATTATTTTTTTTAATTATAGGTCAAACACCAAACAAAAGCTCAAGGATATATCATCACTGCTTCTTTTATCAAATAAACAATTTCATAAAGAAGAGATACCACAATAACATTACAGGATCTGTCTTTTTGGAAATGTCTTTTCTTGGTAGTGATTACACTGAAATATTTATTAATATATCTTTTTTGAAACCTCCTGTGTCAGCCACTAGGATATTTTGCGGAGGCTTACAATCAAGATGACAAGCGTGCAATTAACCTGGGTTGTGCCTTTCACCCTCTTTTATCATAGTCGCTATCTTAGCTTTCTTCCTGTTCTTTGGAAGTCACAAGATTTATCAAGACTCAGAGATGAAAAAGAGGTTCCAAAAAGCTCTTTTAAATACCTGAATGCAGGTTACCTTGACTTGCTGATACCTGTCTTTACTACTGCAGTTTAAATTTTTTCTTAAACTACACTGTCAGTGGAAGTATTTAATCTTTGTCCCATAAGATCATATTTACCTGTTTTCCCAGAATGCAAAGGTATTTGTTGAACACTTTTTTTTAAAAGCACTGTTAACAATTCTTGCATTTCTGCTTAGTAAAATCATTGTTAGAATTTGCCTTGCACCTACACTGAGTAGCCTGTTTCTTTGGCAAAAATTCCTCATCATCACGTACATTTTCTCAAATTCCTATATTTAATTAACAAAGCAATATTCTCCTTTCTTATCACTACAATGCACTCTTCAGACTGTTATATTTGGTTTTACTTTCCCGATACACTAGGATGGCATTTTAACTACATCTGGGTTTTGTCATTATTACATTTTAAGGGTTAACTGATTGAATGTTCATTACCAACTCCAATTATTTATATTTTTTTTGTTTGAGTCCCTTCTTCAGAGCCTCAAAGGACTCATTGTTATGTAGTTTGGTGAAAATATTTTTAAGTAGAAGCTAGTTATATTACTGATTTGCACACTTTTCTGGTTCTCACTACAAAAGTCTTCAAATTAGTATTACTTGGAGGTTAATAAGAATTTTAAATTTTGTTATCAATTTAATTTTTATTAGGGTGATACTATGAAGTTCCTTATATTCAAGAGTCACTTTTCTGACTTAGAAACTCATGTGTTTGCACAAATTGAATGGTGTAATTTCAAACAAATACATTTTTTCATTCCTACATTCAGTTCTGATTCTTTTTCTAATGAACCTAAACTAAGTAGCTCAGTGTGAATCTGTTGGGGAAGGCAGCAGGCCTGCCAGCAGCCTTCTCACCGAAGACATAGGCCCTGAAATATCCTCGAGTTCCCATGAGGCAGGAAAGTTCCTCCTGCTGAGAGGATTTTGATAATCACATTCTCAAAACACAGCGGCCTTCAGATAGGGGTACAGGCAGCCCTAAACCAAGAGGGAGTTGTGGGAAGGTGCTTGGGAGTAATGGAACATGGTAAGAACCAGCCGTGGTTCTGGATGGTCAAACAGCAGGTGTGCAGATGCTTTTAGACATCAAAGGTAAACTAAGGATGTTTAGCTATAAGATATGCTTATTAGAACTCGTTATAAACACTAGCCAATCAGTTTGGTGTGAACAGTGTGTGTAACAAGTTAGCAGGTTTTTAGCTTGCCACATTTGCAGTAATTCGTATCAAATTACGCGTTGCCCATCGCAGGTCTCTGCATGAATCAAATTACAAATGCATATAATTCAATCGTGAGACAATTTTACAGGGTTTTTTACAGTGCAACAGTAATAGCCAAAACCAAAATTTGAAAGAGACAGGTAGCAAACAAGGCACATTTCAGCACGTGGTTTCATTGGTGTTGGTGCTTTCTACATGACTGAGAGCTAGTGCGTTAGTGGGGACCACTCAGCTGGCTGGGTCTCCATCTATGAGATCCTGATGCACTTGTCACAACCTCCGTACTTGCAATTTATTTTACAGTACTATGCTCTGTTTGATAAATATTTCTGAGTTATACCTGTCTTTAGCAGGAGATCAGAAGCCTGTAATCCCTGATGCTCTGATTGGCACTGGGTGGTGCAGTGTGTGGTTCATGTCATTTCGGTTGTCACTGGGCATCTCACTGGGTACAGACTTCCCTTCCTCCACTCACCCGAATGCCAGTGGCATCCAGGCTGAGAGCTGGGGCCTTAAATCTTTTAAATGTTCTGTTAAGAAGTAATAACGCGAAAGCAGACTAGTTGATAAACAATTTTGCTTGGTTTGCAGTAAATTGAGCTTGTAAAGCATCACTGTTTATTCTTAAACCCACACCTGGCAGCAATTTTATTAACAGTTGCTGATGAGTCTACGTTATCTTTACTAAATGCAATAGACTTCAAAAGTAGCTAGGTTTTTTGAAGTGCTGCTAGCCCACTGGGAAGTTGAAATATAAGGGAAAATAGCAAAGGCACAAATCTTAGACTCTTACTTTGCTTTGTGCTAGTTGCAGTTGCCATGGTTTAACTCACCATGGAAGCAGAACTTACCTTCACGATATCAGGAAAAAAAGTGATTGACAAACCAACTGGAAATGTCTGTTGGGACAACAGGTCAAGCAACAAGTAATTTTTATTTAACACCTGAAGCAGGAAATCACCTGCTATTAACTATCAACACATGTATTGTAACTTGAATGTCACGAGTATGACAAATGGCTGGTTAAAGCAAGAAGTTGTGGCTATCTCAACCTAACAGATGTCACAGGCTCTGAAACTTAAGATGTAGGGACAAATTGTAGTGCTGCTGTCACAGCATCATAACAAGATACTGCTGAGCAGATTTTTCCCTTGATTAGATGAGTAGCATGTCAATGATTTGAAGTTGATACCGAAAATACAGAAGGTGTTTTTCTAGAAGGCAGCTGCTGCCAGATACAACTTCAGCATCTCAGGGTTTCACCAGTCAAGCTTGTTTACATTCCTGCCAGTGTCTTCCATTCCCTCCCAGTGAAAGTTTGCCACTCCCAATTATGCCACTGAAAACAAGTGTCAGGTGGAGCTGTGGCCTGAATCCCTGTAAGGATCTAACTTAAAAACAACAGTAGAAAAAAAGGTCTGTTTACCTGTCACGGAACTACTGACAGGGCAGCCTCACAAACAGGCACCACATCATTACTGAAGGAGCACCAAGCTGGCAGGGGGACAGGCATTTCTTAAGACAAACCATCTTTCAAGCCATGCTGAATACAAATATACTGCTTAAGTGCTAGAATAGACATTAAAGCCAGAAAACTGCTGGAAGGAGCAAGCAACCTTGAGGTTTTTTCTATCTAGTATTCCCAGCGTGATGTCCAAGAACAGGATTCTCACTTCTAGTAAGAATCCAGATGCTGAATGGTATAGGAATAAGAGAAGGACCTCGGAGATAGGGCATGAGAACTGAGCAGGCTAATGCGTGATACTGTAAGGGGGATGAAACTAGAGTATTATCAACTGACCGTTGAAATCACATCTGGAACACAGTGGTCCTGTGATCTCTGTCTTTCAGTTTCAGCCACGCCTGTTTTACTGGTGCTGTTATTGTGGTTACTAAATAAATGGCCAGTGCAGGCCAGCTGGGATTTTCATGTCATTTTTAGGAATAAACTTTCCAACACCAGCAGCACATTTTTCTAAGCAAAAAGCACCTACTGATACAGCTCGCTCTTTCCATACAACAAACCCTTGGGTTTGACAGCTCCTAATGCCTAATATTTAGACATTGTTTAAGAGACTAGTTTACAAAATCAAAGTTTGCCAACGTATTTTTTTCAGGAAGCTTATTTTTAAGCCTCTCCCTTGAGGTGATCTAGGGATGATGTTTTAGGCTTCTCAAAAATATGAAGGGTTACTACTTTCAGTGGTATAGCACCAGCTGTTAACCCTAGGTATTACGAAATCAGGTGCAGCCACTAAGTCCCTAACAAGGGGCTTTGAGTTAAAAATTTAGGGCTGCTTTTAATTTTTGTATGTAAAAAATAACTTGTGGGGTTTTTTTTAGAGACAGAGCGACAGGCATTTTAGGAAGACCAAGGGCAGACACAGAGACGTGTCATTTGCTCATTTCCTAAAAGGTTTTCTTTATTTCAGGTATTTCCAGATCCTCTCATTTTCTCATCATCTGCAGAGTTCAAATGCTTGCTAGTTCCTGATATCTTTGTATTGTAATAGCATCATCCTCCTTGCATCTGAGTGATAGTGTTCAGTAGCAAGAATCTGTACTGGTTATGTTAATATTACAAGTATAGTACTGAAATAATAAAGACAAAAATATCAGTAAAGGTGCTGTTTGTAATGAAGATGTGCTTTCATTTCTGCACAGGAGGTCCAGTTCAACCAGCATCACTAGGAAAAATGTGCAGCTTCCTTAACAGGTATTCATTGTGCCCTGTGAAGCCTCCATCGAAACTGACTCTCACTGGTATTTTGGAAAAAGTGAAAATGTTTGGTGCAACGAATTTTATATAAATTCAGTTTTGAAATATCTGTATTTCACGTCCTAATGTAACAAATGCTTTGCTGTTTGGTCCTTGTAAAGTATATAAATACTCATCAACTCATTAAAGAAATACATAAAGCCAGATGGTGCAAAGAAAATGTTTCCATGGAGTTGTAATTTGCAAGATAAATAGTGATTAGAACAGTATTCTTGTTGTCTAATTAGAGAGTACTTGTGCTCATTCGGAAGTGTGTGCAGAATAAATGTTGATTACTTTGGGTAGGTTTGCACTTTCTCGTTATGACTGAAGACCCAAGCAAAGAGAATCAAATGGTGAGTGGCAATCTTAGAACACAGCAAATGTGAGGCAAATGGAGCCATGGGGTCAGTCTGGGAGAAAAATACGGATTCCGGGAACTAGTGGTCTGTCAACTCAGCAAAGATGTGTGAGCAGCTGGGGCGGGGAAATGAGAGAATAATCTAGAAATGTTGGGCAGCAGCCATCTCTGAGCCTCTGTAAAGGCTGTTATAAAGGAGGTAAAGCTGCATTTCTGAGGTACCTCGTTCCTGAAAAATCAGCCAGGTGCATTGCAGTGCCTGTGTTGCTCCTGGCAGAGGCTGCATACCCTGCTTGTGCTGGGTGGTTTGTTCTGACAGGAGCCAGGAGGTTGTGTGATCACAGTGTACACCAAAAGGTTTTTAAGTTTGGCACAGATGATAATACCTTCCAAAATACCTTCTAGCCAGGGAGCAAAAAACACGGGCAAACATTTGTAGATTTAATAGGATTTAACATCTGGGCTCCATCAGAAGAGGAGTGGCCAGCAAGGACAGGGAGGGGATTGTCCCTCTCTACTCTGCCCTCGTGATGCCCCATCTGGAGTACTGTGTCCAGATCTGGGGCCCCCAATACAAGAAAGATGTGGAACTGTTGGAGAGGGTTCAGATGATTAGAGGGATGGAGCACCTCCCCTACAAAGAGAAGCTGTGGAAGCTGGGCTGGTTAAGCCTAGAGAAGAGAAGGCTGTGGGGGGACCTCATTGCAGCCTTCCAGTCCCTGAAGGGAGCAGAGGAACAGGAGAGGAATCAACTTTGTAAAAGGGTAGACAATGGTAGAACAAGGGGAATGAATTGAAGCTGAAGGAGGGAAGGTTTAGATTAGATATTAGGGGAAAGTTTTTTACAGAGGGAGTGGTAAGGGGCTGGAACAGGCTGCCCAGAGAGGGGATGTATGCCCCATACCCAGAAGTGTGCAGGGCCAGGTTGGATGGGGCCCTGGGCAACCTTGTGTAGATCCAGGCCTGGAGGTTGGTGGCCCTGCCTGTGGCAGGGGGGCTGGAGCTCTGTGATCCTTGGGGTCCCTTCCAACCCAGACCATTCTATGATTCTGTGTAGGCATTTCTGATTATATTGCTCCTCAATTAATTCAAGAATAAAAACAGGGTGGAAGCAAGACTAATTACTTTGTTACATTTAGTGTTGGCCCAGAAGAAGAATATCTTGTGTGAATCAAGTGTAAGAAAGCACTACATCTCGCTGTCTTGCTCTGAACTTTGCCCAGTTGTTGCCATCACAATTTGCTAGACACCAAACATGGATTTGACTATGAGAGAGTGAGAAAATTCCAGGAGATTTTTTTTTTGGTAGAAGATGTACTTGATTTTAGCTGGAGGAGTTCAGAAGTGAGACTGCTCACTCAGCAGCAGAGCAGCCCACCGTCACTGCCATTTTTCTCCTTTGCCCTGTATTCCAGGCGCCTCCAGTGACTGAAAGGCAAAAAGCTTGAGGATATTGTCCTGTGAACATTTTCCCACAGGGTTAAAACACACCAAATGTGGATTGATTTTCTATGGGCTAATTCTGTATTGAATTATATCTGTGCAACCCGATCTATCTCCAGTACTGCAAAGTGACATTATCACTAGATCATTTCTATATGATGGCACTTACAGAGATTTCACTGGCTATTGGTTTACCACCCATGCAAACATCTGTTAACACCTTTGATACAAACGAGCTGTTGTTCAAATAGAAACTACTTCACAGGGGACTACACTGCAGACCACATTCTTAGTTCAAATTAAAATAATACTTTGAAAGGTTGGGACAGAGGCCACTTAGGACACTACCCACATAGTATAGTCTGTTGAGCACTTGAGCATTAAACACATTGTCTCTGAGGTTAGCCAGTTATTTGAAAACCTGTGGCTGTCCAGTTGAGTAAGTACATTTTCGTAAGTAATGACTGCATTTATGATCTATAAATCTTTTAAGAACTCCTGCTATGCCCTCTTGAAGCATCAAACACAAGACCACACATGACTAAGTAAATATCCTACCATGAGGCACAGAGGAGTGTGATTCTAGAGTGTCTCCAGATTTTTTTAATACCAGTCTTTGTAGCAATCACAGTGCACTCAAACAGAACAGAAACCTGACTACTAATCAGGAACTATCAGAAAACTCATGACAAAGCAATAACTTTGCAGTCAGCCTTGTACAATTTTTGCATGCTCATGTTTCTGCTTTTTTTCTTCCTGAAAACTAGATTGAGGAAAAAGAGAGTGGATTCAAGGCTTTACTCTTGAAATCATAAAGAGCTAAAACACCACCAGAAACATATAGAAAGGTTATATGACTTTTTTTTTTTGTATGGATCCTGTAATGGAGAAGGGGCAGTCACTAGACAAAGGCCTCTCTGACGCTGGAGGGAACTGTCAGCTGAGTACATTTCTGTGCGTGCCCAGACATGCAGCAGCACTGGGAGACAGCCAGTGAGCCTGGCCAAAATAGCGTTGAAAACCTCTGCAGGAGAAAAGTTGCCCCAAATACTCTCCTATACCTGGGAGGAAGAGGAAAGAAATTGTAAAAAAGTGCTTGCATCACCAGCTCAGTTACATGAGCTGCTGTCTTGCTGATGCACACTTACTTTCGTGTTGTCATCCTTTTTCTTTTTTTTTTAAGGGTACTAAGTTGTTGCAAAAGTTAAGTTGGAACAGGGTGGCAGAAGCGTCCCTTTTCTCTTGAATCCATCGATCTAAACTGTAACTTCAAGCGAGGACATTGATATCCCTCTGCCTCAGAAACTCATGCTTTGGTGTCAAGATGCTTTCCCATGCTGATGCCAGCGGTTGCAGGACTAGCTACAAAACACAGCCTTCTTTTTGGGCCTTTCAAATATCTGCTTCCCACAGCTACTGTAGGCATTCTGACACTCACAGCAATAATCCGTGTTCAATTCAGCACTCCGATGACTTCCCCAGGGAGGAGAGAGAAGAAAGGATTAGCAGATAAATTATCAACAGTTGCAAATTAAGCCAAAAGTTAGAAACAAAATCTTAGTGGAGAAACCCAGCTGATGGCTGTTAATAAAAACACATCCTCAGACTAAGAAGGTGGCTCTGGCATGGTCCAGGAACCTCTGGACATACACTGACACACCGACAAGGGAGGCCCTTGGCTGCAGCAGGGAATGAGAGAAGCTGCGTGGTGTGTCTGTATTTTCACTGCATAGACAGTAAGTCAAGATCTCTGTTTGCTTACAGGTCATCTCTGAAAGAAAAAGTAAATCTCTCTCTGCTCTTGCTGAGATACAAGAAATGGCATCTGAGCTTTCCATATTGAACACGGAATATGTCACACGGATGAGTCAGTCATCTACATCAGGATGTCCTACTTTGGTATGTACGGTCCTTTCTCACTAAATGTTTTCCCTAATGTGGACTGAGGCACCAGCTCAGTTCTCTCTGCCAAAGGGCAAAGTGAGGATTTACTACAGAGTAAGTCTTTCAGAGAGAAATTAAAAAAAAAAAAAAATCCTTTAAAAATTCACCAAAACTAAAACTCTTCATGTCCTACAGTATGGAGCAGCAAATGCACATCAGGCATTTCTGCAGGAGAAACACCCGAGCTGAAGACACTTAAGCTTTTACTGGCCTGAAACCTCAGAACACACCTGTGGCTGAAATCCAGTGAGGTGACCTCTTACTGCTTACAGTAGGAGAGCAGGACCAGGCACTATGCCAAAGCAAAGAAAGCACTCCCTACCTTGGAAGCATGGTCCCACTCTGAAGCACAGCTCTATTTAAAACAAAATTAGGACTTTTCTTCTTTAAATCAAATGGTCTCTGTTTTCCTAGCTGCAGACTCAGCCTGGAACCGGAGAACCAACTTGGCACTTCATCATCAGTCATAAAAGTCCTGCAGCCAAAACCAAAGCCTTACTTAATCTGCACAACCCCAGGACTGTAAATTGGCCTCAGGTACAGTATGTGTTCCCAAGTCATTGTTAATGTAAGGTTAGTACAAGGTGCTAAGTGTTTCTAACATCCTGTTTTCTGACAGGAGTTATTTCTGATGCCTCACAAGGTCACGTTGCTCTTAGCTATGCCCCTGCAACAGAACTAAAAACTTCAGCAAGTTATTCTCATAAGGAAGTAGCAGGACTTAATTTTGCCATTACCACGAGGAAATGTGCTACAGAATATACAGGAAGAGTAAAATTGTTTAAGAAAGAAGATGCTATTTTTACCACTTTCTGTTGCGAAGACCATATTGGAAAGATAGCGTAGCACAGAAATAGTTTTGAATGTACAGGCATGAAATTACTTCAAAGTAGACTTTTTTAATATGCCACTTCAGCACAGCTGATAAAAATAAAAAAAATTATCAAAATTCTACTTCTGCTCCATCTGCCAGTTTCCCTTCCACAGGAAGAAATCTTTCTTGATCTGGGCAGTTGGCCAGCTTGGAGTCAGATAGGTTACTCCAGTTAAGAATAAAGCATCTTTGATGCAGTTTGGTTTATTTTATGAAAATATACAGCCCTGCTTCTTTGAGCAGAGTATAAATCACACAGCTGGAGACACTTCCTTCAAACAGAGTTTATTCAGTCACTGCCTGACCTAAGAGCCTTTTTGCGATGCTTCTCCTACCAGTTCTCCACAGAGCAATACATTTCAACCCCCTCACCACCAAGTATGTCCTGAAATCTAATTGATACACCAGAGCTATGGGTGAGCTGTTGCGGGGCAACTGCCAGCCCCAATGTGAGGCAGACTGCTTACACCTCTGTAGCTCAGCTGTGAGGATTTGGTGATAGCCAAGCTCAGATTACTTGCTATTGATGAGACANACCTAAGGTCCTTTTTGCGATGCTTCTCCTACCAGTTCTCCACAGAGCAATACATTTCAACCCCCTCACCACCAAGTATGTCCTGAAATCTAATTGATACACCAGAGCTATGGGTGAGCTGTTGCGGGGCAACTGCCAGCCCCAATGTGAGGCAGACTGCTTACACCTCTGTAGCTCAGCTGTGAGGATTTGGTGATAGCCAAGCTCAGATTACTTGCTATTGATGAGACACATACCTCTCCAGAGCAGACCCAGGGGGACATTCAGGAGACCTGGGAAATAGGAGTCAGTGGGTGATTTTAACTGAGCAAGGTCCTCCTGCAAGTGTAGCTGTCTGGGTGGCAAACAAATTGAACACAAGCTAATAGGGATGCATGAAATACCTTTTCTACAGCTTTGTAATGCTGCCATACCTATAGGGACCAATAATCCCACCATAAAATCTTTCCAAAAACCTCACACAGCCGAAACAGGTGCTGTTAAAGGGTACAACTATCTCAGTGTTTGTGGTGGGTTGACCTTGGCTGGCTGGGAGGNTGAGTCAGTCATCTACATCAGGATGTCCTACTTTGGTATGTACGGTCCTTTCTCACTAAATGTTTTCCCTAATGTGGACTGAGGCACCAGCTCAGTTCTCTCTGCCAAAGGGCAAAGTGAGGATTTACTACAGAGTAAGTCTTTCAGAGAGAAATTAAAAAAAAAAAAAAATCCTTTAAAAATTCACCAAAACTAAAACTCTTCATGTCCTACAGTATGGAGCAGCAAATGCACATCAGGCATTTCTGCAGGAGAAACACCCGAGCTGAAGACACTTAAGCTTTTACTGGCCTGAAACCTCAGAACACACCTGTGGCTGAAATCCAGTGAGGTGACCTCTTACTGCTTACAGTAGGAGAGCAGGACCAGGCACTATGCCAAAGCAAAGAAAGCACTCCCTACCTTGGAAGCATGGTCCCACTCTGAAGCACAGCTCTATTTAAAACAAAATTAGGACTTTTCTTCTTTAAATCAAATGGTCTCTGTTTTCCTAGCTGCAGACTCAGCCTGGAACCGGAGAACCAACTTGGCACTTCATCATCAGTCATAAAAGTCCTGCAGCCAAAACCAAAGCCTTACTTAATCTGCACAACCCCAGGACTGTAAATTGGCCTCAGGTACAGTATGTGTTCCCAAGTCATTGTTAATGTAAGGTTAGTACAAGGTGCTAAGTGTTTCTAACATCCTGTTTTCTGACAGGAGTTATTTCTGATGCCTCACAAGGTCACGTTGCTCTTAGCTATGCCCCTGCAACAGAACTAAAAACTTCAGCAAGTTATTCTCATAAGGAAGTAGCAGGACTTAATTTTGCCATTACCACGAGGAAATGTGCTACAGAATATACAGGAAGAGTAAAATTGTTTAAGAAAGAAGATGCTATTTTTACCACTTTCTGTTGCGAAGACCATATTGGAAAGATAGCGTAGCACAGAAATAGTTTTGAATGTACAGGCATGAAATTACTTCAAAGTAGACTTTTTTAATATGCCACTTCAGCACAGCTGATAAAAATAAAAAAAATTATCAAAATTCTACTTCTGCTCCATCTGCCAGTTTCCCTTCCACAGGAAGAAATCTTTCTTGATCTGGGCAGTTGGCCAGCTTGGAGTCAGATAGGTTACTCCAGTTAAGAATAAAGCATCTTTGATGCAGTTTGGTTTATTTTATGAAAATATACAGCCCTGCTTCTTTGAGCAGAGTATAAATCACACAGCTGGAGACACTTCCTTCAAACAGAGTTTATTCAGTCACTGCCTGACCTAAGAGCCTTTTTGCGATGCTTCTCCTACCAGTTCTCCACAGAGCAATACATTTCAACCCCCTCACCACCACGTATGTCCTGAAATCTAATTGCTACACCAGAGCTATGGGTGAGCTGTTGCGGGGCAACTGCCAGCCCCAATGTGAGGCAGACTGCTTACACCTCTGTAGCTCAGCTGTGAGGATTTGGTGATAGCCAAGCTCAGATTACTTGCTATTGACGAGACACATACCTCTCCAGAGCAGACCCAGGGGGACATTCAGGAGACCTGGGAAATAGGAGTCAGTGGGTGATTTTAACTGAGCAAGGTCCTCCTGCAAGTGTAGCTGTCTGGGTGGCAAACAAATTGAACACAAGCTAATAGGGATGCATGAAATACCTTTTCTACAGCTTTGTAATGCTGCCATACCTATAGGGACCAATAATCCCACCATAAAATCTTTCCAAAAACCTCACACAGCCGAAACAGGTGCTGTTAAAGGGTACAACTATCTCAGTGTTTGTGGTGGGTTGACCTTGGCTGGCTGGGAGGTGTCCACCAAAGCTGCTCTATCATTGTCCTCCTTCAATAGTGAGGGGGCTGGGGGTGGATGTAATGAGATAAGGACAGGGAGAGATCACTCGCCAATTACAATCAGACAAAACAGACTCAGCTTAAGGAAATGAATTAATTTATTGCCAATTAACACCAGAATGGGATGAGAAATAAAAGAAAATCTTAAAACTTCCTCCCCCTGCCCCTCCCTTCCTCCTGGGCTTAATTTCACTCCCAGTTTCTCTCCCTTCTCCCCTGCAGAACAGGGGAATGGGGGTTGTGATCAGTTCATCGCATATTGTCTCTGCCACTCCTTCCTCTTCAGGGCAAGGACTCCTCACACTCTGCCCCTGTGCCAGCATGGGGGACCTCCCACAAGAGATGGTCCTTCATGAACCTCTCCAACATGGGTCTTTTCTGTGGTCTGCAGTTTTTCATGAACTGCCCCTGCATGTAGCCTTCCATGGGATGTTTCAGAACCATACTGCTCCAGCATAGGCTCCTCTCTCCACAGGGTCACAGGTCCTGCCAGGAGCTCTGTCCTGTGCAGGCCTCCCATGGGGTCACAGCCTCTTTTGGGTCCCTCTGCCTGCTCCCTGTTGGGTCCTCCATGGGCTGCAGGTTGGTATCTGCGCCATCTACTGCAGGGGGACAGCCTGCCAGACCCATTACAGTGTTTTTTCCTGCATGTGTTCATGGAAAGAAGAGCTAATACTTGTTTCCTCATTTAAAATATAGTTTGGGTGAATTTAAAAGTTCCTTTTCAGTCTTGTGACAAAATTCACCTTTTCAGCTCTAGTTCAGTATACTCAGATATTATTTAACTAACTGAATATAACTTTTCAAAAGAAATTTCTTAGTGAGGGAACAGCTGCACACAATCCTCTCTGACAAAGGCAAAATCTAAGTCAGCCCCCCCATGCACCTTAGGGCTGGTGAGGCCTTGGCCTGGTGAGGGTGGAGCTGGTTGGCAGCAGGTTGTGTACTAAGGACAGAGGGAAAACATTCCAGAGGGGGGGATGTCTGCCAGCCTGGACAGAGTATTAAAGTCAGCAGCCAGCACCAGCATGGCTGTTACTACTTTAATAAGATCCAAAGATCATGAAGTGAAGTGTTTATGTTTGGTCATTTCCTGCAGCCTGAGTCTGGGTCCCTGGTAATTGTATTCCAGGGGTTTCCCGCACCCGTTATTACCTGCAGAACTCTAGAGGCTTTCCATATTTGTGCAGCCTCTACTTAAAACCAAGGCTTTTAATTAATGGTTTTACTATTACTTTATTTCCTTTCAGTAGTTAGCCTTTTTTATCATCATCTCTGCCAGATAGATATTCAGCTGCAGGTTGAATCACAGAAAGGCCGCGGCCTCAGGAATGACACCAAGTGGATCAATATCCCCAGAAAACCAGGGTGTCTCAATCAAAATGGAGAGAACTCCATCCTGCACTGGAGATAGACGATGGGCTGCATGCGTACAAAGTACATCATCCACATGAAATCTAAAAAGACCTGAGAATAAGTGAAACATGCTAAAAAGAATGACGGGGCGGGGGGGAGGAATAGGGTAACCGATCAGCTTAGCTGTACGTGGCCAAAGCTTGGAAGACAAAAGCAGGAATGCATCAGGATGGTTGTTTTTAGATTACAAGTCAGAACATGAATTTTGCTTTTAAACAGCCACACTCAATCACTGCTCAATCACAGCCCCAGCAGCAGGATGGTATTTTAAAACTGCCAGCACAAACCAATGCACAGCCTGAGGAAAAACAAGCCCAAAGAGTACCAAAGTGTGTTTGATGGTCATAGACTGAATTAACTGGGTTTGTTTTAGGTTTGCGTGGCATGGTTTTGGTAGCAGAGGTGTTACAGGGGTGGCTTCTTCAAGAAGATGCAAGAAGCTTCATCCATGTCCAACAGAGACAAGGCAGTCAGCTCCAAGATGGACATGAGCGATTGGTGGTAGCATCTCAGCGATAGCAGAGTTAGGAAGGTGGGGGGAAACCAACCTAGGAGCGGTTTTTACAGCCAGGAAGGGGGATTGAGATGTGAAGAAGTGGGGAGGAGAAGGTGTTCCAAGAGCTGTAGCAGAGATTCACCCTGGAGAAGACCATGGTGAGGCAGACTGGCCCCCCGCAGCACACAATCCCCTGAAGGGGAAGGGACTTTTATATTTTCACATTATCCTACTGTGATTTGACTGGTTATGATTGAAATTAAATTTAATTAACTTCCCCAAATTGAGTCAGTTTTGGCTTTGATGGTAATTGCCGCATCTCCCCGCCCTGATCTCACCCCAGGAGCCTTTAGTTCTGTTTTCACTCCCCTGCCCAGCTGAAGATGGACAGTGACAGAGTGGCTTTGGGGGGGGCACCTCACCTCCAGCCAGGGGCAGCCCACTGCCTGTTTACTTTACCTTCTTACTCCAGCAAACAGGCCAGACTCAGTGCAACTACTTTTTAAGCCATGCTGTAAGGCTCCAAGGGCAACCTCAAACCAAAGCTCTTTAGGTTGTGGCTTTTAAGGTTTTGTCTTTTTTTTTTTTTTTCCCTTGGAAGTGTTAAATATCTAGAGTTAGCTCTGCATGTTATTTCCAACGTTTCAGCACATTAGATGTGGTTTCCAGAATTTATCTCTTTCAGCAACCTGCCAGTTGGAGAGCTGGATCCAATGCACTTGCGGTTCCCCCTTTGACCTCCCCTGCTCTAACTAGGGGCTGCCTATTGGAAAGGGCATTTTGGAGCAATCTGCTCCTCGTTTCCTCATGCACCCCCATGGAGTGATTTGACTCAACAAGCAGACCCCACAGAAACCTAACCTACAAAAGCAAAATACCTATTTCCATTAGATCAGCTGGTGTCTACATGAGGCTGACAGCTTAAGGTGGTGGGCAGGGTACAGCTTGACCTCTTTGGCAGCCATCTGGCTTGGGATAACCCAAACCCCAACCCAAACCCTGCTGGGAGAACAGACCATCCTTCTTTGGTCACTCATGACTCTCCACTGCAAGCATCAGCACAGCGTACAGTACTGACAGCTATAGGAGATACGTGGCAGTAGAAAACAGCTGCCTTTATCACCCTGCTTTTTCTTTGATGCAGATTTTGCTTGTGAAGAATGCTGCACAGGTGGATTTTACCTATTCTAGGTTTTGGGTTTTTTTTAATTATTACTATTACAAGACAACTTCTGGACCTGCCATGCTCTGTATTGTCAGGGACATACTTTGAAGAGACTGGTTAAGTCACTTGTAGTATGTCTTGCCTGGCTTTCAGTATTGCCTCCGCCTCAGGAGAATGCAACAGGAAACACCAAGCATACATGGCAGCTATAAAACTGATCTTTTCCAAACTTTTCCACCCAATCAGAAAAGCATGTCAAGAATAGTGAACCCACAGCACGAGTCCAGGGTGGGAAACTGGAAAATGCAGGAAGTGGTTTGTAGGAAACAAACTGAGTTCATCTGTGTAGGGGACTGAAGGAGCCCAGTAAAGAGCATCCTGTTTTGATTTGTCAATTGGGGTCATAGTGAAAAGTTGAAATATCTTCTTGCATCATCACTGAAACATGAAGCAACAAGCCCTCTGCATAAAATTTGCTTATCTGTCATCACACACATGCATAAACATACCGTAAATCAGTGCCTGTCAAAAGGAAGTGGATCTCACTGACTGCAAAGTGAGCTAGCTAGCAAGCCCACAAAGCTCTGACATTAAAAAGCTTTCTAGCATTTTCAAAATGCTTGAAGATTTACACTCTTAATTAGCAAAACTACATTAATTCTAGCCGCATTAGCCGTTCTTAATTGGAAATTTTCTTCAGAGGGGAATAAAAAGAACAATAAGGCTTTTAAGTGACCTTTCAGAAGTCACAGAAGTGTCAGTTCATTTCCAGGAAACGCAACAGTTCCCTAGAATGAATTTTGGCTCCTACAGTGTAATAAAAAGTTTATTTCAGAACACAAAACCAGACATTACCCAAGATAAAGGAAAGAAAAAATTGCATTAGGAGGAAACAGAGAGACCTGATCTGACAAAACGAGCTGACTTTTCCTGTTTGGAAGATGTATTGCACTGCACCTTAAAATCACCGATCTGAATCGTACCTGAGCTGCAAACAGTGCCTTTAGTGTCAAACTAAACCTATTAACTGCTGGCACAGCATGTCCCAGAGAGGAGATGGGTGGAGGCAAGACCAAAGGTGCTATGGTATGAACAGGGGTAGGAAATGCCAGGGAAGGATGTTGGGGGAACCGTGGTACAGCTAGATGACACCACAGGAAATCAGTCTCCATAATCCTGCTGTTCACAAAATAAGTTATCAAATGCACCTCCAAGGTGATCATCATCTGCCTGCTTTGAGGGAAGTAAGTACCTGTTTCATTTTACTGGGTCGCTGAAGTAAAACACAGAAACAAATGCTCACTGGGAGTGACAGGTTGCAGTTGAGCAAGTGTTTATGGTTCCATGAAGGTGAAGCCTCACTGCAGTCCACAACATGGCAGCATCAGGCATCCCTTGCCCCTACAAACACTTTCCAAGGTGTTAGCAGTCCTCCAGTAACCAGCCTCCGTCATAACTAAAGCTCTTTAAAGTCTAACTAACCTCCCAAGAAAGCCTCTCTGGGACTCTGAGCTGTTCAAGGTTGGTGTGACATTCTTCTAACAGTAACAACCACCCATTCCTACTCTTTGTATTCAGTGTGGAGGTGCCCTCCCCACAAAATTGCTTCTCCCTGTGAGCACCCTCTCCTTAAGCTGGAGAAGCAGTACTTCAAATGGGGCCTCATGAGAGCAGAGTAGCAGGGCAGAACACCCCACTCCTTGACCTGCTGGTCACCCTTCTTTTGATACACCCCAGGATGTGTTTGGCTTTCTGGGCTGCAAGCACACATTGCCGCCTCATGTTGAGCTTCTCATCCACTAACACCCCCCAGTCCCTCTCCCCAGGGCTGCACTCAATATGAAAGTTCTCCAGCTAAAGATTAGAATGAAAGTGAGCTCTGGTGTAACAAATTTAATCCATCATCAGACACCTACAGCAGAAAGTATTCTACTGCCTCCTGGAGAAGTTATGGTTCCATACTTTCAGCATGAATAGGCAATATTTTAACTGGAATAAGAGATCAAGAAGCAGAGTTTGGTATAATTATCTTTATAGAGTACATGTTTGCATTCCAATATGGTGTACATCAATACCTGAACATTTTCACCAGTGAACACAGTCTTAAAATCAAAGCCAAGCAGTCAAAGTACATGCACCGATCTTTAGATGTGGGTGAGGCAGACACACACCTTGACCTACAACATAACCCAGCACTTCACATCTGCTGCATGAGCTATTACTGTATGAGACTTCAAACACAAGTGTCACAGCCTTTTACCATTCTCAGTGGCATGATTTTTTTGATGTGTGACTTGCACTAGTGCTGTTTTTGTACAGAAGTTTGTAATCTGTGATCTGGAGAAGAGTCTGAAGTTTTTAATTTGTACTCTACACGTGACTGTGACCATCACCCAACCCACGGGTGGTTTGAGAAATACCCCACTGTAGCGATTTCAAAAAGTTGCATAGTTTAACATTGTAAGAACAAAGTTCCCCCCCTTGAAATGGGGGGAGACAAGAACATCATTAAGACTGAAATAAACAGTGTTTAATAAATCCCCAAATACTGACAATTCAGCAGACACATTCTAGACCACCTCAGTAACTTCCCAACATCATCCTACGCACTGCACTGAACTTTCCTCCTCCTTGAGCTGACAGCACCTCTCCAGTAAGTATAACGAGATCAAAACCACACAGGTTCCTATCCATAACACTCTGTAAAAATCCAGCATTAAACTCAAAAAGCTTTGTCACTGCAGATTGTCAAGTGTGCTATGATTTAAAGCATCATTTACAAAATATGACCTTAAACATACATTCTCATTTCGGGACAAATGCAAAGTCTATTTTATTGACACACTGCAAACAGCCCACTAGAGAGAAATGACAGTATAAAAAAAAATACAAGTTGTAAAGCTTCTAGCTTGCATTCAGTGTAAAAACTTGGAGGTATAAACAGAAGCCTGGAGTAAAAATATTAAGTATATTTCCAATCCTGCAGTGCAGAAAACCAGTAACAATGGTATTTATTCTACATTAGAAGTGTTTCCATGTTCAATTCCACAGTCCACAAGAGTCAGTTCCTCTTATATATAAATTTCTGGTAACTTATGTACAAATAAGATGTCCAACATCTGCTCTTTAATATAAAAATGTAATCTTCATGGCTGAAATATTTTGATCAACAGCTTGATCAAAAGCATAGAAAAATCCATTTAATATTTTTTCTAATGGCAGTGTTTATAAAACTCTTGAACCCAAATGACCTTAGAATGATGATAGATTTTTCTTCACCGTAAAAATGCATTGCTCTTCCAACATGCAAAGTATTATTGCATAAATGAGTCATTTGAACGATGATAATAAAGTCTGAAGGACATGTGCTGCACAGTCCATTCTAGCAAGTGCTATCTGTAAAATTCTATGTATCACAGAAGAAAGCGTACGTACTACTGTATTTTTAAATAAAACACTGCAAACTCAAGTATTGTCCTCACACTACTAAGACTTAAGGCAATGGAGAGCTGGGAAGCTTCAGTTTGGCATAGTTGCATTAAGCTCTCCCCCTTTCCCCACTGATTTTCTTTTTTAATGTACTTACACTTAGAGGGTTGCTGATACATTTTTGCTATACATACTAATACAACTCAGTGTGAAGTGATTAATCAGTAATCCAACTTAATATCCCCAATTACACTGAGCTGATCTAACTTAAGTAACAGAGTCTCCACCAGCTACTTATTCCAGCATGGATTTCTAAATTGGTTATGAGAAAAGAGAAAATATTCAACATCTACCCTCTCAGGATAACTGATTTGATGACTTGCATCCATTCTTGGGTTATTCTAGATTTCAAGGGTTTAAAATAGATTTGATAGTCAAATAATATTCAGATTTATAAAGGATGCTTACTTGCAGTAAAAATACTTTATATATAAACATACACACAGTAGGTCAAAGTCAACAGGCATTTCTTTATGGCTTTTTTCACTGAGGTACTGTTGTAACATCCAGCAACAGGATGCAAGGGCCCATACAGTCTTGACACTGTATCAATCAACTGTACCACCAACCCACAACAAGTGGCAACAGACAGCAAATTGAGCCTCACTGCAAGGTGACTTAAAAAGAGCGTTTTCCCTTCTATCTGGAGGGTCTCAGTGCAAGCTACAGAAAGCCACAAAGGCAACTGGCATAAATGGGGAAAGTCAAAACAAAGTCTCACTCTATTAAAGGGAGGGGAAAAACCTACTCTTGGCAAATCAGAATCTCATTCAGGCCATTTTTTTTTTTTTACAATTAACAGCGATCATTTGGGACTTAATATCCCGCAGCAGGAAGGATGTATAGCACAGCAGCCACACAGCAAGACTTGAAATGTGTAATTAAGCTCTTGCATCTGATCCTTAAGTCAAGTGCATGCACAGGCTGCTATGGTGACACCACGCAAGGTGAAGTGCTACAAGACAAAGATGAACACTGTAAGAAGAGACAAGGGTGATAAAAACATGACTTCGGTTGATGCCACAGTAGACAGAAAACCCCTGGCAACCACAGTTTTACTTCTCAGCTGCAAAAAACCTTAATCTGGGAATGCACATTTAGTTGCACCTTCCTCTGTTTACATCACATGTGTGGGAAATGCAGATCTATTAAACTCCTGGTCACACTCTGAACATAAACCCTCTTCCCCTTATGCTAAGATAGTGCTTGTTCCTGTGTGTATTCAGTATTCCAACTTTACATTAAAAAAATAGGGTGTTTTTTGTTGGGTTTGTTGACTCTAAAGAAAGTGGCCATATGGCTATGCCAGCTTAGACTTCTGTTTTTATTACACCTATATCAAAAATATGTTTCTGCAATAAATACTGTTAGAGTGAAATTGAGTTTAAAATAAGCTCAGTTAATCATGGTAACTAGCTCCCTCCAATCAAGGTTGGTTATTTTTAACCCCACAAACCCACTAAACAGGCTGCAGGTGCTTGAGTTCTATACGAGGATAGAGAACAACGTTTAAAACCCAGAGCTTAGCTGCATACAAGTCATACATTAATTTATACACACTTTATGACATCATCACTTAGATCAACAAATTCATCATCCCTCCTGACCAAGTCATCTTCATCTTCCAGGCCTTTCCAGGTGCTAGTGGGCAAGGCTGGTTTGACAGACTGTCTCTGAAGTAAAGCAAATGGAAACAAGGACGACAAACGGGCAGAATTCCTCAGCATTGGAACAGCATGTACACCTCCAGAAACAGCTTGACAATGTTCTTCGTCCATTTTCACCTGCAGGCTTTGCACTTCCTCCATCAAGTCCAAAATCTTGGCAGCTGTAGCTATTGTACCACCACCATGAAGCTGGGCTTCAGGAATCCATCGTAAATACCGCTGTGCCCAGACTTTGATTTCAGGGCCATCGATGCGAGGCAAGAGAAGACCATGATAGTCAACAGGTTTGCTATGCCAGCTATCATAAAATTCCCTGAAGGTATTAGGAAGTTCCTCTGAAGAATTTATGAGCTTTCCAATTCTTTTACCCAGAAGGTTTTTAATTAAGTGATCTGTTTCCTCCCTGAAAAAGCCTCTCTTCGTGGAAGATTTTGTTTGTGTCAGTGGCAAAGAAAGTTGCCTTTGATGCTTTAAGAGGGAAGAAGAGAAATATGCTGACATAAATATTGATGGCACTTTAGAAAATATCAAGAAAACATAACCTACATTCAGAAAATACGTACAAAGTCACTGAAACACATTCACAGCTTTGCTATATAGTCTAAGACTCTTACTATTCACTGGCTAATATACCAAATATTTAGTTTTTCCAGGTATCTTCCTTAAACTGTTACTCTGTGTTACAACGAAGTAACACTGAATAAGGATGTTTCTTTAAAAAGGATTCTTTGCATAAATTCAAGGTGTTTAGTGTGATCTCACCACACAAATCAGAGCACTTGATTTACAAGTTTTTATGCAGTGGTTTCTTATTGCATCCCACTGCACAAGAGTTCTGATTAAGGCTGTAGATAATACTGACAGTAGCTCACTCAAGAATGCTTTGTACAGAACAGAATTTAACCAATTGAAAGGGGATTCTCCAAACTTCTTTACTTTTACTTTCCAATAATGAGCTGGTCCACCCATCATCCTCCATAACCTAGACAGTATGTGTTGGTGGTGGTCCCCCTCCCCATCCAAGTGCATGCAAACACTCCAATTATACTAAAATAAAATTAGCAAGGGAACTTGCTGTGTATTTCAGGTATGTGCTCTGTGGAACAACAAAATAAACTTGGTTCCAACATGTCAGTGCATCTCACCTAGGTGTTAAGTCACATGAGTTACCACTTTACTTGCACAAAAATATGCCCCAAACCCCCTAAGTTAACTGTAAAACGGTTATAAAGGAGGTGGGAGCAAATTATATCTAGGTGAGCCTGAGTTGTACATGTATTATGTCAATTATGTCAGTTAAAACACTCTGCACCAATACTCCCACTGCGAGTACAACTGGAGTATGAGTTGTGCAAAATATTTTCATGGTTAAAAAAACCCCAGTTAAGCAGCACATATCTTACTTTGAATCGTGGAGATTTCCGTTGACTTTTATCTGGTTTTGGCTTCTCTGCATAAAGAGGGTTGTTCAGAAAAGCCTGGGCCTTGGGGTCAAACTGCACAGACCAGTCCCACACAGTAAGAAATCTGAAAGGACCGCTTTGTGTTGTGAAGTTTTCACCGCTCTGCCAAAACAAACAAACCACAATTAATACTACCAGAAAGGAATTTTGAACAAGTCAAGGTGAAATTAAGAAACTGGCTTTTCACAGAAAAAGGCCAGAGTTGCAACACCACTCATTATTTCTATGTATTCAACAGCTGGACATTATTAGGTGCAACTCAGAACAGAAAAAGTCTATCTATGTATTATTTTCTCTAACTTCAGACCGTATTTAATTTCAACAGTGCAATCAGACAGCACTAATAATGCCTTCCACAGCTGGAAATAAGATTAAATATTCTAAGTAAAAAAATAAGTATTGAAAATACTAGGAGTATGGAGTGGGGTAGGAGACAGATACTTGAATTCTTCAAACACAGGGGGCGTGTTAGGATTCTGAAATAAATTTCTCCAAAGTTAAAAAGTTATGCAGTCCAAAAGCACTGCAGTTATGCAGTGCTGCCAGTTTAAATCTTGTGATCAGTGCTTTATGTGCAAGCCAGTGATACATACTACTTTTACTGTAGCCTCCACAGAGTTTTGTGGAGGATACTCCCATCACTTCCAGCTTCTTAGGATAAAGACAAGCATGTAAGTTACCAAATGTAAATCAACACTCAGGAAATGTTTCTTTTGGAATATAAAAGAATATACTACACTTGAATTCGGTAGATAATTTATTCTGCAGGACAGCAAGATATTCTTCCTGGGCCAAGGAGCTCCTCTTTTAGTGAAGAGCAATAAACATGAATCCACAGCCACACCTAAGTGGCAGAATATTTCTCAGTTATTTTCCTTTTGTCATCATGAACTCCTAAGTCGCGAATTTGACTCCTTGCACCCAAAAGTTACACTCACTCAAGCTTCAAGGCACCACCCTTCAAAAAAGGGGTATGGAAGAGTGTGGTGCTGGGGAATAATTTAGAGCTTTCGTTGCTTGTTGGTCATACCTGTTCAACACACTGCATCCAGAAAATAACAAACCCTTACCGAATTAGTGTCTTTTTGATGTTGGGAGTTGAAGAAGAAAGTGCTAAAAATAGGCACATAGAGGCTGTCTGACAAGACAGTTAAGTAAGTTTCTGTGAACTCAAATGCTGGAGGATACTGCTGTACCAGCTGCCAAACACAATTCAGCAGGAGCAGAAAAACAGGAGCCTAAGTAAAGAAAATATCACATCAGTTTCAGAAAATAAGTATGTTCCACCATGCAGACTGTTTGTTTTTATAGTATTTAGTGTCTCCAAACAAATTTTAAGGAAAGCAATCTGGTTAACTACAGAACTGCAGCATATAACTTTGGCTCTGAATAAGTATCCTCTAAAGTTCCCTTGGCCAGCTGTTGGCAGAAGGGATGAACACTTTTTAACCTGAATTTATACACATTAACTTGCTGTGAAAGCTGCTGCTCTGCAGCCTTTTAGAAGTGGCAAAGCAGAACTAGTTTATAGCAATTCTTGATCAGAACTAGTAAGTTTACAGTTATGATTTCCGTTCTGTACAGCAATCAGATCTAGTCCCAGAATAGAAGCAAAAAGGAAGAGGTGAGACTGCAGCATTTATCAAGACCATACAAACTCTAGATGTGATATGCATAAGCAATTCACTTGAGTTATTTTTATGGACGCTGCTATGTTTAACACAGTGTAAAAAGATGTAAGGTACCGGTCTTTCAAAAGACTCCAGGACTGAAATTCTACACTTCTCTTCAGTTATAAAGACATTGCTGAACTCTTAACTAGCACAAGTAGTGACACTGTACAAAATGTGAACCCATAAAACAAAACATCATTAAAGAACTTAAAAGTAACTGGAACTTCTGGACTGACATCTGAATTCCTCCTTATGTGAAGTAAACTTTTAAGTAGTAAGGAAAGTAATAAACACTCATACCTCCTCTTTGCCACTTTTATGTAAGTGGTTACAACGATCCAAAAAGCCGTGTCCTCCAATCACCCATTCCTTCTGAATAAGGCTCTGAAACCCTGACTTTGTTCTGCTGTATGAATCCATCATCACTTGGACCAGACTAGAGATTACACAGCAGAGATCAGTAGCACTCTCTTCTACAGAAAAGAGAAACCACATTGTCTAAGCCATTCCTAAAACTTTGGGTAAGAAAGCAAAGTATTGCTAGCTTCACATAAACAAGTTTATTTCAAGATCAGAGAAGACAGCTTCTTGCAAGTGTTACAGCACAAAAGTCAATCCCTCTCTTGAATACTTTCCTTTGTAAAACTGTAAGGCTTCTTGTACAATTATGCTAGTACAATACTTTAACAACAAACCCTGAAAAACATGCTTTTATGCACCCTTCAGTCTCCCCCACTGCACACACCATCCCTCCTTCCCTGTGCTACCCGGTCACCTAACTGCCCTTACCCTTCCTGTCCTGCATGGACCTTTTTCACAGGGTGTGAAATTGCCTCCTCAGGCAACATGCACTCTTCACCCTTCAGGTGCCTCCTAGAAATGTCTCTTCTCCATGCTACATTTCTCAAAAGGTAATGTGTGGAAAAACCCCAATGAAATTACTACCCAAAAATAGCTTAATGGATAACACTGAGTTTGGTTTTCCATGTGGTTATTCAATCTAGGAAAACAAACAGCTCAAGATGTGTACAGTAAGTGTATTCTTCCATGTATTTTTAATAAAGAAGCTACAGAGTATTCAGTTTGTATCCAGAACATAAAAACAACCTTTTAGAAAGCTTCCATGCTCTGTGTTCTTTGTCTAGGTGTGTCCCTCCACCCCCTTAAAGTACAGCAAAAGGTTCTCAAGACCTTTAATAAAGTTAAGAAACAGGAATGCATAAACAAGAGGTAGCATAACTCTCCTGCCCATTTATCAGCAGCTCTCTCATGCACAACATATTGCTCTTAGCCTGGAACTATGCTTACTATGGTTTAGCTACAGGAAGCTTTTCCAGGAGTGAGATTTAGGTCTCTAGTACTTTGAGTACTCTATGGATTTTACCAGCCTCTACTACAATTATAAATTTAGAGCTTAAGCTACCTCTGAAGAAATTAAAAAGAAATGTTAAGAAAAATAAAGGTTAGTCTCATTAAATTCTTACCTATAAGGAGAACATTCGTATGCTGTCTTTCTAGACACTCAGCAACTTCTATTGCTTTCTTCAAGACTCGCCTGTTGTGGTACCAGAAAAGATAAGCCAAAGTTTTCATTGCCATTTTCACAATTAATTTCTTAGTTTCATAGATTACTTTCCCCTAAAAGGGTGTAGGATGTCATACTACTGAAAGTTGACTAGTGTTTTAAAAAACAAAACAAAACAAAAACACATGCTTGACTTGTGAAATGAAGAGCTGCTTAGCCTCAGTAGCAATCTTTCTAGAGGTTATCTTCATTTGGCCATTGGTCATGCATTTCCAGTTGTCATGTTTGTACATGTCTAATGCAGTATTTTATTCTGGATCAACAGCAGCCATCACACACAGACTAAAGTGTTACAGAGCCAGAACTTTATCCTGGAAAAAGTCAACATCACCACACTTTTATGTTCCACTATATACTACACTTCCCCCATAATCTGGTTTTAAGAGGCAGAGGGAAAGATCAACAATCAGATTGTATAAACATGCAGAAAAAATTTATTCAGAGGTGATCACTACACAGGGAAGACTGAGGGGAATTAAAGATCACAAAACCAGATTTAATGCTGTTGGTTTCTAGGCCTAAGCCTTCACTAAGTTGGTTCTTTTCAGTAAAAGTGTGCACACAAATTAGGATCCTTGCAACTGCTTCTGTCACTAATAGAAGCTGACAGTTTGGAGTTGTCAGGCTCTTTGTTCTAGCATCTAGAATAGCTGAGAAGGCATTCCTACTAACTGCAAAAGCCAAGAACAGGCTGATCCAGGAAACAACTGGATCTGAGCATGGAAGTGACAGGTCTCAAAACAATGTAAGCATAGGAACTTGGGCTGGCATTTAATTTAAGCAACTTGCAATCTTGGTTATGTCAATGCATTTCTCAACACACGCTCTTCACTAGAACATCTCTTTCAATACACACTTAAATTCTGCATTAAGGGATGAATAGCTATGAACATTTATTGATTGTTATTAGGACTAGAAAGAACTGAAGCTGACTGCAGAAACACTTCATGGTAACAAGCTGATCACAGAATAAACTGGCAGACAATAGAG
>VZTU01025942.1:0-27367 GCA_013400835.1 Zapornia atra
TGGACTAGATGACCTCTAAGGGTACTTTCCAAACTTACACATTCTGTGATTCTATGCCACTAATTCCAGCATTACCTAAATTACAATACAGCTTCTTGGCATGTTTTGGGCCAATTGTGTCAAATCACTTGAAAGCATATAAAAAATGGAGAGAGTCTGTAAGCTGAAAAGACGTAACAAAATGGTCACAAGTAAAAATCTAGAGTTGGTGCTCCTGCAAAAAGTAAATGGTGCAGCTGGGAATTTACACTTCTTTTCTATGGTATTTCCAACGATTTTTTTTTTCTAATTCAATTGAAATGGAACTGTTATAGCCTGACATTTGCCAGGAAAGAAAAAACATAAAAATTGCGTGTTTTGTAAATTCAAGATGAGCCTAAATAACAAGTTGTTGGCTTGGGAAGCATGCCTAGTTGCAACCTGGTTTTTTGCAACATATTTATGAAAGGATGAGGTTGTGATAGAACCAGTTGTGAGCCAGACTGACATGACTATTTGAAAGGTGCTTGTTTTCTCCACTGAGAGGTATCCTAGTACCCAGATAGATACACACTTGGATGACCTGTCCTGGGTAACCTGCTTTGGCAGGGGGGTTGGACTCAATGGTCCCTGGACGTCCCTTCCAACCCCTACAGCTCTGTGACTCTGTGACCTGCTTTTAGCTTGTTAATACTTATTTCTTTTAAAACCAGCAACAATTCTTACTTTTCCAAATTAACCAGCTTGTTGTGCTTTCAGCCACCTCTGCCTCTTTGTTCAAACAAAATCTCTCCTTTGCTTAAAATAAATCAGTGTTTGCAGACACAGAAGCACTGCCGGTACCGAAAATACGCACACTACAGCTTTGTATGTAATGGGGTAACTCTCCTCTGCAATGCATGTAATATTTATACCATTATTATAGAGTGCTGTACTGAGGAGTGAGTAGCTTTTCTGTATGAGAAGATGATTTGCACCAATAAATAAAATACGTAGAGATATTACAGCCAGACACTAATCCATACCAACTCTACATTTTTTTTTAAAGCTCTCTCTCCAAAGATTACAGACTGGGAGCTACTTTTAGCATTATCCTAGAAGTCTAAGTAGCTTGAAGCAAGTATTCACCTTTTAATACAAGCTTTTTTTTTCACACAGATGCTACAAACGATGATTTTTTTCCTTCAAGGGGCATGACTTCTCTAATCTTCACATGAAATAAGAACTCCAAAACTATGTACTTTAATATACTTTGTGGCTAACAAGCCACAGAGTGGCTAACGGTGAAATTAAAGGTTCATCACCCACTACCAACTCTTTCCAGAAATCTCTTGCATGTGGAGATACAGTGAACAAGCCAAACTTCTTTTAAAACTACATTAGCCAGTGTGTTTTGTTATAGCTCACACAAAAAGGGGAAAAAAAATTACAGACTAGAGCAAACATTGCCTTGAATTGACAAAACACGTTTTTTGAGTATTTCAGGGCTGTAGGTGTATTCATCTTTCAGGCTAGGAAATCATTTTGTGTGCACGAACCAATAAACTCAGTACATTGTCTCCTTGTTAAAGCAGGAGAAGGTGCTGTTTATAGTTAGAATAAATCACTGTCTTCTGCTCTTGCTAATTGCCAGTTCTCCAGCAGCCTGCTCAGCGAAATCCCAGGCTTCTTAGGAAAGCACGGGGTTGCTAGGCAGCTCCAGGCATCTGCAGGTGTGGAGGATGCTTTGTGGGAATACCAACATTGCTGAACAATGACTGCAAGAGCAGAATGCCATATAACAAAGCCTCCAATTTCACTTTGTGTTTTATCATGGAAGCATCCTTCAGTGGTATGAGAATTAACCAGTTATGTGCGTAGCACGCCGACTCTTGCTGAGATTTCAGGGCAAATCCTCTGCTACGTCAGCTCCTAACGACTGCACCACCACCAAACTGTATTGCCCTAATTGCATGTAAGGCACATAACCTAACAGCTTGTAAAATGTCTCACTGTCTTTTTTTTTTTGCCCCCAAGAGAGGATTCTAGGGAAGCTACCACTCCGGCACCTATTATGCAGAGCATCATGCTGAAATTACACACAATCAGAATTTGTCTGCTTCGTTTGCTGTGAAAAGCATGTTGCAGAGAGAACCTGTGGCCTCTCACACTTACCTGTGCATAATGATCACTGCTTTAAAACTGACAAAATGCAACAATTTCCAGAGTTACTGCAGTTCTGTCTGCTACAATGATCACAGATATCACTGCAAAAACAGAAGACTTCCCCAAAGCTTTTTTTTTTTTCCTTCAGAGAGCAAAAGCCACAGCAATCTTTCAGAGCTACTCTTTCCTTTCACCAGTGCCATTAGCAACTGGTTCAGAAAAAAGGATCTCATCCAGACCACTCCACGGTGCTCAGCAAGGACTATGTAATACTTCTGCCATAAGTACTCGCCACCATCACATTACAGGTTATGCATTGCAACTATGACCTTGCTCTTAACCACAGATGTCTTGAAGAGCTGCACGGGCCACTTCCAGCTGTTTAAGAGGAGACTCTGAAATACAGCAGCAGCTGGGCCCTGAGTGAGGCATGGCCACTTGATTATTCCTGAAAACAGCCATTAAAACCATCAGAAGTGCTGCTTCTACTCAGGGTGAACTGCAGACCCGAAAGTGCACTGTAATTATAAACGCTGGGAAACCAGGTCTCAAAACAGCACTTACCCTCCTTTGAGCCAGGGTGGTTTTGATGGATCCGCCTCATCTTGACCCTTAAATGGGGGAAGGGAGAAAAACAGCATAAACTTAGTTTCCAAAAACATCAGAAAAAGTACTTAGATTATAATCTGAGGGAAGGATAACAGACCACACTGCATGCAGGCAAATGCATACAGAAACTTAATCAAGCACCTCCGATGACCAACATGTCAGGACAGGTCATATGGACACAGACAGGTGGTTTCATTGAACACCTACAGCCAGGACCAGAAGAGCCTGTTCAGTGCACCTCCCCTTTCAAAAGGCAGCCTTGAAGATCAGCTCCTTCATTTTATTTTTCCATCCCAACAAAAGCACAAGTTACCAGAGAGCTCCTGTTAGTACAGGTCACCATGTACATGAACATGGTCATGACAACGATACTAAAAGCTTAAAAGCACCTGTATGAAATGCACACATGAGTGATCGACATGAAACTTTGTACAGACACTTGTGAGCTTTGTTCATGCTCAACTGCAGACTCTTTAGACCCCTAGCAGGGACACCCCATTGCAGCTCCACCCATTCATATGCACGTATTTAATTTCCAGCAGGCATCAAACAGGGGCCATCGCTTGCAAGAGGACTGCGGTGAACTTGCATCTCACACATGATAGGAAATACCACAGACTGAGAGATAGAAGGATTCATATGAATTAAAGCCACGTTTTCACATTGGTATTAGGAGTGTATTTATAGAGAGATGCTTTGTTTCTTTGAAAATCTTCAGCAGACTGATTAGAGCTGAGAAGTGTTTTAACACTTGCAATATGCCTGGCAGAAACAGAAAACTTTTTAGATAAAGGGGAAATGGTTTACCTACAACTGGAAACCTCTTTTGTTCCAGCTTACAGTTCAAACATTCTCCCACACGCCTTGAAAGAAAAGCCAGTTTCAAACAGGAGTAAGCGAGACACACTGCTAATAGCTGACATTCCAACCTCAGGTAATCACACCTGGCAAGAGTATAAAGAGGCTGTGATGTAACACAGTGGAAAACAAAGTATTTCCAGCCATGGGACTTGTGACCTGAGCATCGTCACGAAGTAAAGGACTATCCGCAGGAAATAAGCTCCGGTTTTATGCAAGATAAAAGAACACAGCCCCAAAAGAATTTATTTTTTCCCTGTACTTTGGATGAGCTGTGCAACCTTGGGTTGTTCACAGGTGACAGACAAGGTCTCCCAAGAAGATCAGAAATAACCAAGGAAAAAAAGGTTTCTATTTGAGGTCTCATCATCTCGTAGAGCAGCGAAAGTCCAAACTATTTATTTTGTTATCCCTGCAACTCCAGGGCTAGGCAGATCTGAAGACTACGTCATTTTTATCATTTTGTTTTTAAAACAAGCATGATGAATGTGACATTATCCATAACTGAATGGACACTCCAGCTTTTCTACACAGTCAAACAGGCTTGCAGAACAGGCAGGATCTCAGACCCACAGTCCAGCTGGAGCAGCACACCAGGATTCAAGCTTCTGCAGGAAGGTTCATGCTCTCTGAGCTATGCTCCCATAACCCCTCACCCTGAAACCTGCACTTCCTCTGGAGGGATCTGAATCAAGTGCTAGTTAAGAGAGACGACTTCATTAGGCAAACGCAGCCAGATCCTCCAGAGCACTGAAGGAGGACATCTCCACCTTTGCCTTTGAATGTTTGGAAGAGCTGTGGGCAGAAAGCAGTCTTAAAATGCAATGACATTTTATACAGGACTGAGTATGACACAGGTTGGTTCAGCTGTACTGAGTCACAGAAATGGGCAAACCCTATTGTAATGACATTTACTGCAAAAGGAATCAGTGCAACAGGTTTTTGTACCAGTTTATCTAAAAATCTCTGAATACAAGCAGCCAGTATTTGAGACAAACAGCTCACGAATAGCACAGGCAATACCACAGCCTGAAGAGTATCAGGAACTCTTTTCAGGGGAAGATGACCCATGGAAAGCTGTTACCTAACTGAGCAATATCCATTTCCTATAGCTAGTCACAAGTCAACAAAGAAACCTGCTCAGAAGCCTGGATGCAGGGAAGGGCAGAAAGCATGATGAGGAAACAAACCTCCATCACCTCCCAGATTTTGAGACATGCCAAGGAAAAATTGCCAAGAGTCCAGATAAACTGTACTTCTGTTCATTAATTTTAATTACTTTTGCCAAGCCTTTTAGACATGCACATGAAAAGAAAACAAGAACATGAAGAGCTTCTCTAGGGTCAAGATTAAAAAATCACCTGGGAACAACAGCACAAAACAAGAGAAAGAGCTTTCAGTAATGACAATATTGATGCAGGGGCAAGGCAGGTGATGGCTGTGTGGAAAGAGGAGTCATCACCTGCTGAAAACAAAGTAAAGAGGTAATTTGCTCCAGGCAGCATTCTCTCTGAGAAAATGCTGAGAGAACCAGCACCTGACATCCATCAAAGGAGGGCTGATGCGTTAAAACTGAAGAGTCAGTGCAATACCCACAGTCAAGGCATGTAGGGGAAGGAGAAAAACGTGATCTAGGCTAGCATAGGCTTACTATTGGCTTCAACAGCTTGCAAGCCTTCAGAGTAAACATGAAGGGAAGAATTAACATGGAGGCAATCAGAAAACAGGAAAAATACAATATTGGGCACACCAAGGGGTGTTTTTTGCATTTTTTGTTTGACAAAGCAACCATTTTTCTTTAGACTGTAAAATGAGTTATCATTTCAACAAAAAGCTTCTGATGCAATGCCATGTGACGTTAATAAGGCCAGATAAGCTGAGGAGTAGGGAGCTTTAAGGTGGGTAAACAAGTAACTGTCGCTGAGCCAGCCACAGGCAACGCAATAAGGAAGCTGGTGGGAGTAAGTAGGATCTGCTGATAAAATCTGCCGGTGACAAACACCGGGGAGTTACTGGTACAGAGCTCAGATGTCCAATGGAAAGAGCTGATAGCAGGGAAGACTGCAACAATGCAGGGGTCAAACGTGGCACATACAGCAAGACCAGAGCCCCAAAGCCTGCTGTGGGTTTAATGGCCGACAAGGTGACCCGTGGTGGAGGGACAGCACATGACAACGGACTTGATTTCTCGTCATCACACGGGCCATGAGCCACTAGGATACAGCACAATCCACAGAGCTTGTCCAGTGAAATGTGGCCATGTAAATAGAAGTGCAAACGCTGCTGGGCTGTGCTGGCAAGACTCCTTCAGAAAGGCATATACCATCTTTTTTGTTCTGTATCAAAGTAAAAAGGATTCACACAGGAAAATGGCAAAAGCAGCACGAGGATGTAGGCACAATCCTATAGGAGAAGAACAGGACAGCTTGCTTAGTCTGTTGAAAAGAACCTTTTGCTGTGCTTATTCAATAGACAGGAGAGCATGCTGCATGGAAGAACTTCAGCTAAATATAAATGGAGGGTGAAAATTAGGTGTCTTAGACATGACAGTTCTGTAGCAGCCTTTCAAAGGGAGCAGCAGACACCAAACCTAGACAGTTCTCAAGAAGAAAATTGTTTGGTTTATATATGAAGTAATGGCACAATACCATGGTGTCAGAGGCCAGGCAGTCACCAAGAAATCCTCTGCAGTCCCCTGTTGCACTGACACATGTAGTTGAAGAACCAGAGGCTGCATTACTTAGAAGTGCTGGTGTGAGGGTTAACAGGGTCCGGACACGTCCAGGAGTGCCGGTTGAACAATGTAATCCACAGTTCACACCATTATTATGGAACACTTCATATGTTCCTCTCCATTTAAAGAAGGCAAATGCAGTGCTCTTTATGTGGATTTGATGAAGCAGGAGTGTGTCCCACCCTCTGAAGGCATCACACGCACCAAGACACCCGTAGCTGCTCTGGGTCTCGTCACCAGCCACAGACCTGCTGGTGCTCAGCCCATGGTAACAGCCTGGCTCACTTGGAGCCCAGGCAAGCAGAAGAAATGATGGGCAGATGAGAACATTGGAGCAAGTGGGAGAGTTTTTAGCAGTGTCCTTCCTGAAACAAATGAGAGGGCACAGGGAAAGTAGGCACATTTAACTCCTAGTCATGCACGCACACTGCACGTCACAGTCTTCTCCTGGCTTATGCTTCACTTCTCTGCACAGCCCTGTCACTGGAGCTCTGCTTGAAAGCAGCAAGACCAGCCTGAATCTGAATTCTGTATTCTTTTCTAAAAGTCTCTGGTAAGCACATAAAGCAGTACATGAAAGATGGAGAAGCAAACACGCACACAAAACAGCCCATCACACCTCTAATAAATTTATTTATCTTTTAGTTTCTGATGCTGATGGATGACAGCTTTGCACCTACTGTCCAACAAATACCTTTGGCCAGGGAAGTGCCTGTCACCCCTACCAATGCCATATATTCACTCACAGCGTCACACGCTTCAATCACTTGCTGAAAGGCCTTCTCCAAGTAATTAAAGTTTGTTATCAACCAAGAACCAGTTAGCAAAATAATGCCAGTGAGGGAGTATATAAATTTAATACCCTGATTTAAACAAGCCAACAGACATGATCATTCAAGGCACAGTATTTAGTCATGGGGACAGCGGTATTTAGCGAAGCCTTAGAAGGAAACTAATAGGAGTTCTGCTTATTCAGGACAAGCAGCAGCTAGGCTTACAAGTAATTTGAGAAGTTATTCAGCCAAGATGTAATTTCTAGATTTTGCAGTTTATCTCATACACAAGAAGATATTTCAATGGACAGAGCAAACAATTACATACTTCTGTAGATGAGAAAGTCCATAAAATGGACAGAGAAGCATTAAAAAAAAAAAAACAAACCACAAAATCTGGAGCAGCACAAGGAAAAGGAATAACATCCCTGCATCTCTTAGCCTTCTCCATATAAAACCACCTCTCCACATAAAAGGCTTTCTAACAATGTAACTTTCCATCACATTTAAGTACTGTGTCTAGCCCATTATCCTATTAGATAAAAAAAGATGTAAAACATAGAAACCTGCTTTACTTAAACAGATCAGAACAAAAATCAGTAACAACTTTTTATTTGTTTTGAAAATCATCCTAACATGTGTTCAAATACCATGCTTTGTTATTAAACTTCAAAGACCTCAATTTAACTATAGATTTATCTGAATCAGGCTAAAACAAGGAACAACTGTTTCACTGTCTAAATTAAACTTCTGGTCATGCCTAATTAGACCATTTCTTCAGGGGTATTTGCAGAATCAGACTGAACTAAATCATCCCAATTAAACTAGTCCGTTTTGTGGTTCAACGTCTTCATTGACTAGAGCATGCTACATTTTATATGGAACCCAAAGCTGCAATAACCCAAGGGATTATTTTAAATTCACTGTATTCTGCAACAGCATCAATTTAAATAATGACTGCAGAGCCCCAGAAGAAGCTCCTCCACCTCATATATCTTCCAGCACCAGCTCTCCCACTGCCAGATGAGTGGCTTAAGGAAGGCTGCAGGGCTTTTTTCCACCAAAGCCAGAAGAGGGCAGAATTTGACCCCAGTATTTGATGCTGGATATCTTCATTCCCAAAAAAAGCATTAATGGACAGACATTTGTCAGTAAGAATGAAACAAATTTGTTGATACATAGACCAGCAAAGTTTAGAAATACAAATTTATAAAACTCCTAAAGGTAAAATCTGTATGTAAGCCAAAAAGCCACGCAATGTTCCACCTGCTCCAGGAGGCTGGTTTAGGCTGATTCATACAACTAAAGAAGAGGCAGAAGCACAACAGGCACCCAGTCCATACAGCAAATATTCAGGAGAACAAAAACACTGAGAATCCAATAGCCCAAAATTTCCCTATATGAGGCGCAGTTGCAAACAGAAGCTAAGATGATATGGGGCAGTCAACAAAAATATCTGTGGATGCTCTCAGTAGGAGAGCTGCCTGCTGCCCACAGGGCAACAAGCAGACTGGTATCCAGTCCACAGGTGGGGAGGCAACTGCTGTAGGTATTAAGGGAAAAGTTCTGTCCTTCCCATGGGGCAGACGGCAGAGTGCAGCCTGTAGCTAGCTACAGGATCTGCAGCAGATACCTCTCAGCATCCACAGCCTTGCCTGAGCTCAGTATTATGGCCCACAGTGGTACCTCTGGCTTCAATTGCTGTAAGTGTACCAACCAGACAGAGATGGAATGAAATAATACAACTGGAAAAACGTGGAAATACTTGGTTTAAACAAGATTTATAATGAGGAGGACTGGAAAAGACAAGATAAACAATGTGTCCTCTGCTAACATGGTGCCTGTGCACATTACACACACCCCACAGAGCACTGAAGGGAGGAGATCACTCCAAGCATTCATGTTTTCCTCTTTGTACAAGGTAATAGGCACTGAACAGACTCTTAACTCATAGGCAGTGTTAGCAATTCCTCTGACAACCACAGCGCGCTAAACTGAATCCCAGCGCCTCAGTGGGAGCAACGGGCTACATGAAGACAAGGCATGCACACACAGAGAGAGATGTTTCAGAAAGAGGTGCTGGTTACAAGGGACAGTATGTACAACCTGGAGCTCTCCTCTACCTCCTTCTGTGAAGGAAAAAACAAACAAAAAGAGAAGAAGGAGAGGAAAAAAAGTTAATAGACCAGATTTCCGTCATGCGGGTCTGTAAAGTGATTTCAGAGAGTGGAGTAAACATTTGCCATCAGTTGATAAAACCTGCAAGTGGAAAGTTTTCCCACGTGCTTCCTGGTACATATACCCGTTAATCAATCTCTACCAATTAATCTCAAGTTAAAGTAATCAAATTTCATCCATAACTGCATTAGAACATACAACTTTCAAGAGATGATTTTGAGAGCTATAGTTCCCGTTCTATTAACTCAAGAATTTCAAGTAATCTTAATGCAGAACTGGAGCTGCTATTTACACACTGGGAAGAGAACCTGCATTTATTACAGGGAGGAACAGATTTGTTCGGCATTTCCCCCAGACTGCATCCACTGCCTGCATCTGAAGCATTCCCCCTTCCTCGCCCCCTGTACATTTTGCCCGTTACGAGGAAACTGGTAGCTCCCACGGAACACATTTTGCTTTTGCAAATACCATAATGCAGAGAGATATTTTCTGGTTTTATAAATCTAGGCAATTTGAGGGGGAAAAAAAAAAATTTAAAAAAAAATAAAAATCCCAGAGCCTCCTACACTAAATCTCATGTTTATGGATAGGCAATTTCAAGGCTAGTAAAGTTCTGTGAGAGTCATACTCAAAACTTCCGGTGCAGACATGACATTTTTAAAGCCTTCCAATCAGATAATTCTGTATCTGCACAGAAAAATCATTTTATTCATTTGAGTGTGAAAGATGGAGGGGAAGGAATATCTTCATGGCAACAAGGGCCACTTAAATTGGTTGAAAAGCTAAAATAGTTTTCGAAGTTACTGTCTATACGGGTGTAATTACACACATGCAATCACTGACAGGGAAATAAAGCAGCTATTTTAACTCAATCACTAAGGAGAAGTCGAATTACTTTAGCAAATTAATTGCTGAATTGTAGCTAAAATAAAAACCTTGCTTTCCATCTTAAGAGATGCCCACATGGATCCTGAGCAGGGAGGAAAGGCTCCAGACTGCCCTGCTGACCTCTCCTGGGTGAGCTAATGGAGGAGAAAAGGCAAGTGGTGGTGTGCTGCTGCCTTCTGCCCAGCAGCCGTGCTTCAGCAGTCAGCTCTGCACAGACCTGCCCACCTGGAGAAGCTGAGGAAACTCAAGGTCCATCCCCAACTCAGATGGGAATATGCTTTCTTGGGCACAGCCATTGCTGACTGTGGTCAGAAACCCACCTGAAGTGGTTTTCTATACAATCCACCTGCCTGTTTCTTTCTACTACAAAAAAACCTCACCTAGGCATCCCCAATCCCATTTCAGGTTCCCTGGTCCTGTCCTTTATGCAGCCACCCCAGACCCTTCAAGGCCAAGCCCCATCTCTCCAGGCTTGGTCTCTGGTGACATTTCAGTGCTTCCCAGGCAGATCCAGGCCTCCTTTACTCTTGGGTTTTTACTGTATTTGAACCAGATGCCTTCCCGATGTGTCCCAAGAGCTCTCTGAGTGCAGAAGATGCGGACGACCTGGACTCGAGTCCCCTCTCCGGTCTGCGGTGGCTCCCAGTCATGCTGAGCAGGGAAAGCCCTGCTCTAGCCCCCGGCTGGAAAACACTTGAGGACAGATGGAGTCTCTGGCAGCACAACAGCTCAACTGTAGCAAGCTACCAGCAAGCATATGCAAAGTACACTTTTTTTTTTTCCTCTCCAAAGGCTTATTCTCTTCGCTCATTTCGGGTTGATTTTCCACAGATAAATCCTTGACACAGACTAGCAGTGCCAAATTCTAAGTCCTGAGGGCACTAGAGCTTCTCAAATATAGGTCAAACTTATTTTTATAAAAACACAGAGCAACGAGTCTTGCATTAGTTTCATTGAACGGGGTGGGGTGGGGGGGCGTTAGGATTATTTTGACTTAAATTCCATGCATATCCTTGATTTCTGAGCCCCTTTAGTTTATAGCTGTTGGGGACAGTTGTAACTCAAATAAAAAGGCTGGCACATCTCTGACCAACTGCAGACAAAGGCTGAAAATTATTTGGTCATTAGAGCAGGTGTGCTCGCGGCATCATCAATGGTGACTAACTTGGTTAAACCCCAATCACAGAATTCGTTCCCCATTCCACTTTTGAGCATTTGGTTTGAATCTACAAAAATCTCAACCATTTCAGGGCTTTTTTTAAACACAGACAGTGTCAAACTATCTTCATCTTCACTTACACTTTTTTTTTTCCTCTCTCAAAATAAAACTTTAAAAGCCTGCTCAGATTTGCAGGGGATGTTTTATTTTTTATCTTTTAACTTCAAATTAAACACAACAATTAACTGCATGCACCTACCAAGCTCCAAATTGTTCCAGTAATTTACATCTGCATACAACTATAAATAATTTAAAGCCAGTGAGTTATCTCTGATTCACCAAAACACACAGATTTACCAACACTTTCAAAGTTATCATCCATTCCTTTGCTGCAAACCACTGCCAAACACGTTTAATAAAGTACCTTGGACTGAACTTTGGAGCAGGCATTGATACGGCGGTCCAGGCTCAGAACCAGAAAGCCAGCAGGCAGAACTGGTTTTCAATGGACCTGACTTAAAAGCCTAGTAAGAAGAAATTGTATTTTTAAAGTAAGACATAAACACTCATCTGCAGCTGGGGAAAAAAAGAAAGCACACCAACAATCTTTCATTGGATTCTGAACGTGATGCTTTTTCCAAAGGAGCTTGGCTTGAATTTATGTTGAGTACAGTGAAGGAGCACATAAAACTGTTGCTTCACTTTCTCAGAAAATGCATGCCAAAACAACACTGTTTCAAACGGAATGGGTTTATGATTAATTCGGCCCTGCCCTGCAGCCCTTGGCAAGACTATCACCCCCTTCTCTCACTCTGACTACTGCCAAGTAGTTATTCACCTGCTGCTTCCTTGGCAAGCATTGCTGCTTCGATTATGTCCCTCGATCTCCACTCCAGACAGACCTGCTCGTCCCTTCCCAGCTTCCCAGACTCACCCGGTTTGATTCCTGACATCTCTTCCTGGGCGTCTTCCAACTTCTCTTCGATTCCTCAGCCCTTATGCCCTGTTTTCCACTGCCCTTGACTCCTTTAGAACCCTCCTGTCTACATTCCTGCATTTCCTACATTGTGACTTCGCCCCATACTTACTGTTGTAACTTGTACCCTGTAGATACAACTTTACACAAGAGTTAGGCCAAGCATGAACTCTGTCACCTCGCTCGATGATGATGTTCAGCAGAATTGAACCAGGGAAGCTCAGGAATGCCAATCCGAACTGGAACCAGACCTCAGGCACTGCAGTCCTGCTGTCACCCTCCTCCTCCTTACTATTTTGGCTACTTCTTGGCCTTGTGAACACACCTGTACTTCTTGGCCTTGTGAACACACCTGTACTGTTTCTGCACATGAGCACTGAGCCAGTGCTCATGTTCAGAAACAGGTTATTTCAACACTTCTATTGAACTGTGGCAAACGATAACCCAAACCACTGTCTGTTTCCTTGGGTCCTAACATTAAGACATACATCCAGGGCTTGAACCCTATTCAACCAGTACCTGCTCCGCCTCCTCTCCCCCCGAAAAAAGCCAAAAACCCTTCCCCCCTCCCTTCCCCCCGACTAACAGATTTCTGAATTTAAAAAGTAGAATCCATTTCATCTATACTATCTATAGATTGGTAATCTAAACATTCCCTTGAAACAAAAACACATGAATATCTGTGCCAAGCCTGCTAACAAACCCCAGCGTTTCACTCACCGAAACCTGTTCGAGTCAACCCTACACTGAGGGCCTCAGACAAAAGAAAGTGAAGAGTGGATTACAAGTTTTATGGTTTCTGTAATTGGGAAGGTTACTGGTACAGGAAGGTCAGATACAGATGGACAGCTTGTGTCTTCGCAGGGAAAGCACTGTCAGTGCAGAAGGGACTTGGAGCAGGACAACTCTTTAGATGGGAAGAAGAGCACTCTGATTATTCTGACTACCTTTCCTGATTGCAAGGAGAAAAATGAATGAGACATTTGATACAGAGAGGCTTCCAAAAAGGAGGCAGCCATTTCAAGGTGTAGTTCCACTATCTGTCACTCCTGCAAGAGTCAAACCTCTCCCCTTAAGCGCACAGTGCTTTGGACAGAGAAGAAACTTTTCTCAGTTTTACATTTAAATTTATTTTTAAATTTATTTTAAAATTTTTATTATTTATTATTTAAAAGTTTGTAAATAAAACAATAGTACTATGCTACTACTATGCTACATCAGCTTCATGTTTGCTTTTGCTTGAATTGGAGGTGTTGTACATCCCATAAATTCTTCCAGTCAGAGAGAATTAGTTGTGAAAAAGCACTGAAGGAAGTTTGTTGGGTTTTTTTAATAAACAAAACTTTCATTGGAAAAAATGTTAACTCATCTAACTATTCTTAGTGAAGAATGGGTGTTGGAACTTGAATGATCTTTAAGGTCCCTTCCCACCCTAACCATTCTATGATCCTATGAAAAAAATCTTTATTTTTAAATGTCCAACTTTAAAAAAACGTTTTTTGAAACTAATGGAAATACCTTGCTCCAACAGGATGACTTAGAAATTACAGGTTTGGAGTTTCAGTTTGATCAACATTATACTTTAAAATACGAATGACAATGTACTCATAAGGATAATTCAAATAAATTAGATATAAAATGCTAGAAATAAAAAGTTCTCCCTCTGCCTGGAGAGGGAAGGGGCAGATGTACCAGCATAGGCTTGGTTTTACCAAATCAAGACCTATCAAAACATGGCCCATCAAAACATGTTGGCCACTACCATCTCCCACATTTTAGGAGTAAGTTAACAAGCACTGCTCTGCAGCTCCCACCTACTGTGGTCAAACAATTATCTGAAACTTTCTCATCTCATGGACAAGTTATGGAAACAGTACCAAAAGACAGGTCCCACCTTATTTTTATTTTTAAAGGTCTCTACTAGGATAACATCTAGCAGTGATTAAACACTGAGAACTCCCACTTTGTGATGCAGCCACTTGAAGTCTGGATCCACTCGACTCCCAAAACTGCAAATCTGGCTACTTATAGCTCAAATGCACACTTTGTTATCACATGTCTTAACTATTATATTTAACAAGGAACCAAGTCACGAATTATGATGAAAAACCCTAACACCTGCTATTTTGAAGATGCACTGCAAATCTCCCTCTCAAAAAAGAAAAAAAAAAAAGAAAGAAAAAAGGTAAAGCTTGCTAAGTTACATTTCAGTGTGTTACACAATAATTTTTAGGGATTTTTGGATTTAGGGTTTTTGGATTTTAGGGATTTAGGGTTGGCTCTGTTGTACAGCGTTGGTACTTGCACTTGTAACTATTTACTCACAACTTCTAATAAACTGTTCACCCACAGAGTGAGGTGTTGGCTACTGGCTGCACAAATACCAGATTTTGACATCTCCTTAAAAAGTTGAGGTTTTTTTTGTTTACCTGAATTTGTCTCCTCAGCAGAAATCCAGTTTCCTTCCTGTGCTAATTCTTTCAAGAGTCTCCTACGCATTTGCCTCTTTTCCCGCAGCACATTCTTGAAGTTGTTGATGCATTTGTTCAGGTAGATTGTCTCAGCGCACACCTTGTCCAGGCTCATGGGCCTGCACTCCTTTGCTTGTTCAGGTAGAGAGTTCACACCTCCTCCAGGCTCCTCAGGAGGCGAGCGCTGGCCAGGGGGGATTTCACAGTCAGATGATGGCATCAAACTGGAAACAGGAGGCTCATGTGGAACAGAGGAAAGACTGGAAGGAACAAATTGCACCTGAGCAGATGCTTCGCTGGTGACAGTTGTGTTTGCCTGGCTCTCTGAGGACTGACTAGGAGGGGTTTCTGCAAAGTTGTCAGAGCTGCCACACATACCTGAGCTGGTCAGCATCAGTGTGTTGTCATCATCCATCTGTAAGCCACTATCATTTTCCAACATCATTTCAGAATCACTTGTATCCAGTTTGTGAAAAACCACCTGCAGAGCAGACCTGAAGTGATGAATAGCTTTGCCGAGCTTATTAGTGTAGAACTTCATGTCTACCAGATCAATGTTATCCCGGGAATGGTCAAGGAAATACTGGGAATTTTCCAGAACATCCCTAAAGACCTGATCAGTCGGATCTTGATCGTTCAGGTCCATTTGGATCATATCTTTTAAGCTGTCACTACTATTAGCCATTTCATCCGTTGTATGATCATAGCTAACAGTTGTCACCCCACTAGAAACATCTTCTCTTTGAATATCAACTTTCTCCACACTGTTAAATTTGCATGGGGTATCACAGTCTGTTTCAATTTCTTCTGCAGTTATCCCCTCATCTTTATCTAGAAGGGCAGAACAATTCTCGGTGACACTTTCAGTGTCAAGCCTATGCTCACTGCTATTGCTTGATGCACACATCTGCCTTGGATGGCCCAAAGAGTCAGAGGAGCAGCAGTAATTTCCATCACTTGTTTTGGCCAAATTGGTCAGCTGTGGATTTTGTAGAGGTTCATGAAGGGCCTGGTGAACATCACTGTTATCTGAAGGCTGCTCACTGCAGCTTAATCTTTGTGCTTCCTTCCCAGTTTCAGGTATCAGGTTGCTTTTCTTGGTCAAGGTCGACTTCTGCTCAGAATCAAGTTTCTCTCCTACACACTGTGTTTTCCTACTTGTGCTTTTACACTTCACCTGGCAGGAGTCCGTTCGAAGGGGCCCAACTGCATCAGCTCTCTGAGCTGCTTCAGGAGGATTCACCGAGCTGCGATGGTTCTTCTTGAAGCCAGGCTGCGAAGAGGCTGAATCTGCTTTGCGGCCCCGCTGGCCATTCTGCCACTTCTGCTCCTCACTGGTAGCAATCCGGACCCCTGAGCTTTGCAGAAGGATAGACTTCTGTAAAATAAAGTCTCTCTGTTCGCAACTGACAAGCTTCACAACCGCTGGTCTTGGCGTCAATGGCTTGCCTGTACCAATATCTGATCTATAAGCATCTTTTATATACTTACTGCACTGGATACCATTGAAACAGTGATATTCAGACAAGAAGCTGCAGATAAGCTCTACCGTGTTTTCACCATCTTCTTCTGGGATGCCATAGAAATACAATACCGGTTCTTCTTTGTGTACCTCTCTACTTGGCTCTCGAGCATGTGTACCCTGGGTTTTACCAGTGGAACCACCTTGCAGGCCTTCTATCTCACTCAAGACTGTATCCACACAGCTGGAGACTTCATCCACAGAGCCTTTTATCAGGGTGAGGTGCTGACGGAGCTCTGCAATCTCTGTCTGTATGCGACTTACTCCCTGGAGCTCTTTAACAATGTAATCAACCACATCGGCTGAACGATCTCTTGACTGCCGTCTATGACTCTTGTATGCAGTGGGCTTTTCCTGTGGAAAGCACCCTTGCCTTTCAGCTACCTCCCTCCAGCTCATGGTAATGCTCAGGGAAGAAAGGTCCTGCCCCTCTGACACTCTGCCCTTTCTTTCAGAAGAGGTCTGCGTTGTACCATCAGAAGAATTTCCTTGCAAATCCTTCCTGTTCTGTTGAACCGAGCATGGTATTTTTACATAGCCATCCCAGTTCAGCTCCACCTCACCGACACACACTTCGCTCACTCCCTTGGAGTCACGTCCATCGTCCTGGTGGAAGTCCCCTCCAGCAGTGGAAAATTCAGTGCTCGCAGAGCTCCTCTTTATTCCACAAACAAACATGTCCGTTTCAATCTCCACTGGGGAGAGCTGGCAGTGATGAGCATGGTTTGGATTCTCATCTACCTGGCCTTGAAGAAGCCTCTTCATTTTGTCCCGCAGAAACAAATGGAATTTTTGCTTCCGGAATTGCTTCCTGCCCCACAGCTTTACAACAGGTTGTCTGTGCAGAAGCCCAATTCCATTTTCTTGCTTTTTCAATCTACTTCTAGCAAACATCATCAGCAGCGGCACCTGCGTTTCTCATAGTGCTACAAGCTGCACAAGCACACATCAATCACTTCCCAACGCACAACTCACATCCAGTTTTTATTCTGTCATGAAGCAGCTACCAAAAGAGGGGGAAAAAACATTACAGTTTGGTTCAGATAGAAATAGCCAAAGTAACTTAAGCAGCAGAATAAAAAAGGCCCAGTATCCACATAAAAGCAGGCAGAAAGAAGATGTGCTATTTAAAGTGTACAGACATTGCGTTGGTATTGGCAACCTCCCCAGGTCAGGTCCTTCTTTATCAAAACCAGTGTTCCTTGCTCCCTCTTCTACCCAATAAAACATTAAAAAAAAAAAAAAAAGCAATTGTGTGACAATTCCCTTTTTCTACCAGGTTTGCACATTGCTCTAAGCCAAGCTAGCTCCTGGCCATGGTGTGCTGTGAGATTTAATTACCCCTCTGAGTAAAGAATTCTGACAAATATTAGGGATTCTGCTTCCGCACATTTCCTTTCAAGTCCAAAACCTTCATCCTCTCTTGCTTGAAACCAAAGCAGAAATCAAGTTTAACCTGGCACAGTGCCAGCTATTCCAGAAGCTGGAATAGCTCAAATTGATGTGAAGTGGCAGGAAGACTGAGTGACAGATTTTAAGTGTAAAACCTTTTTGCTATTTTAATACTTTTATCTTAATATTTTGCTACCAAACACTAAAAAGAAAAAAAAAAAGCCAGCCTCAAAACCTCAAAGCTTACAGGCTCCCCAGCTAACCTGCAGTTAAATATGCCACACTCAGCATATGTACAAACAGGCTGAGCTGACAGCAGGAAGATTCTGCATGTCACTTCTACTCCAACCCTCAAGATTTTGCAGTGGATCACTTTCCTGATTTAAATCCTCTCTGTGAAGAGCAAAATGAAAATAATAAAACTATGTCAACCACTTAAAACTTTCATGTGTCTTTACTGCTGTTCCTACTAAGCAACATAGCGTGAGCTTTCTCCTCCAGAGAGTAAGGCAGAGACCATTAGAGGTTCTCCTGGAGCTAAGGTGGTGCCAGTGTCTTCAGCAATTCAATTTGGACTGGCTCCCGAAGCACATATCCTCACATTCTTCTTTGATTTAAGACCAGTAGTAACTGCCTTTCAATTTTACAATTGCCTAGTTCTAAAAAAAAAATAAAATAAAAATTCAGCTCCACAAGGCACAAACACAATCACCACACACAACTTTCAGCCTCATTTAAGTTTTGCCAAGTGCATCCAGTTTTGCACAGGAAGGTTCATGTTGAAAGCAACAGGAACTGGGTTTCTGACCTTGAGCTTGGTTTAGCTGTTTTAAGGCTAATGTGTTACAGGGTGTACCAAGATGATTTTGCTGCTCCACGCGCACCTTCTCTGAGGTTTGGTAACCTCTGGTCTCCTAACACAGTCTTTGCAACACTTAAGTCTTCTACAGGGAGGGTCAAATGCTGTCCCACCAGCACCCACTGGAGAACACTGGACCGAGTGCTGAGCCCCAAGTAGTTCATGCTCTCACCCCAAGCAGAGGACTTAACTGCTGCAGTAGGTTTGTTAGCACTGGATTGAGGCCTGGAGCTAAGGCCCAACAAACTCACTCAGAGCATCTTCACTGCCCAAGGGCCAGCTCCAGAGCTCACAGAAACTTCCACCTGGCACCTCTTTCGAAAGCCAAATGATTCCCATTTTCAAAGCATTAACCCAATGTCTCTAGCCTGCACTGAAGCCAAGCTGTTGCAGTACAGAAGCCCTCCCCAACATATCCTCCAGCTCCCCCTGACAGGTGTTTACACCACTGCCAGCGTTTGTCTCTTTGTGAGCATTTTCATCCTGGTGAATATTTTATTTTCATTTTTGTTGTTTCACATAGGGGGCAGGGGAGGAGAGAGTGGGTTTTGATCTAGAGAAAGCAGCATTTGCAAATGCCAATCTCTATAATCAGAGCTAATTAATATTCTGTAACACAGGCTGCACCTGAGCTTCAGGTTTAAGACCCATCATCCTGCATCTCAGCTGAACTTCCATACCAAAGGTAATACCATACTGAATTCCATACCAAAGCCTTTGCGTAGGCTGAACAAACTCCCTCTTAGACTGGCTGTCAGTCTTTTCTTAAAGAAAACATTTCACAGAATTTTCAGACCATTGGTCCATAAAGATCAGGTTTTCTTTTTAATGTCTTTCTTATCTAGCTAATCCCTCATGGAACAGGGCTGGCCTACAAAATATTTGCTCAGGCTCTTTTCTTCCACCACTCACACAGTTTACCTTTCCCTTGAGCGGCTAACTGGTGTTTAGCACCAGAAAAACACTTTTTTATCAATATTAAGCAGTGAACACTCAGAGAGCAAGCACTTGAATTCAATGGCAGCCAAAAAGAAAAGCTCTACACTTGTCGCTCCCTACACATGTTGCTTGAGGGTAATAGCACACAGAGATGCTAATTTCAAGTATTTTCCAGCAGATCGAACCCCTAGTGCTAGGAGGAAAGCCTACACATGCTTGTGCAAGGATTCCCCCAGAAAGCTTGGTGTTCATCATGCTTCCTTCCGCACGCAGCTTTCAAGGCACCGGAGGGGCTTAATGATCATTTCAGTTTAAAAGAAGAAATCAATTCAAGCCAGAGCTTGCTCTCATTTCCTGCACCTGCTGCAACAGCAGCAGTTGGTTGCACAGAATGCTTTTCCCTGCTGAACACTTACTTGCAGGACTGCAGCGGTTCCAAAGCAGGCATCACAGTGCAAACACTACAGTGCTGTCATTTTTATTTCTATATACAGTGCCTGTGGGGTGTGTGTATGTATATATGTATGCATTTGTATACAGAAATACTTATTTTGTTAGAGATTTTCCAAAAGACAGGCTTGATTGCATATACCAGAAACTCCCTTCCAGCTTGCCCCTAGAGGGACAAGAAACTGCCTCCTCCCAGAGCCGAACAGGACCGGCAGCTCTGGCCCAGGGGGAAGCCCCTCTGCCTACAGTGTGTGGAAGTGAACTGAGATCTTCATTTCCAGCAAAACCTCAGGCTGGCTGGCCCCAAAGTGCCTCTGCACCTCCTGCCAGTCTCTCACCCCTGCTCAGGTGTGTGTCTGTGCTCCTGTTCCCATCCACTGCTCCAGACTAGGTGCTCTGCAGTCACTTGTCCCCTGTAAAGATCCCTTATTCCTCTAATGTTGCCTGTGTTGGACTCATGCTGCTTTGCAGTACAGATGGGCAGAGACAATGAAAGTTAGCACATGTCCAGGCAGGGAAAAGAACACCACACCTAATCCGGATGCAAATCCTTGCTGAAGTCTTTTTCTCCTCTAGAATCACTCCAGGAGTCACAGTTAAACATTAACAAGAAATCAAGTCTTTAAAAAAAGAGTATTTGCCTTGTGGTATCCTATCAGCCCTCACTGACTACACAGGCTTTGTCCTGATTGCCTTCTTAATGGGTACGTCTCTCCAGGAGAACTCCTGCTCAGTTTAGCACAGCTGCCTCTGGGTGTGCAAACTGAAGAGCAGTGTGCACAGGTACCAGCATTTCCATGTTCCCCAACTTCCCAAAAGGAAGCCAGGCTCAAGCTGAGCAGGAGAAAGGCATCTCTGGCTTTACCTATGAATGTCTGGGTTGTTTTTCAATTCCCATGTGGACAAGACTGACATATTAAAGGTTTTAAATGGGGGAAAACGGTGAACTACCAGAAACCCTGCACAGTTTATTACCTTGTCACTGTCCACTTTTCTGACATCTCCTGATGAGCAGCAGTTACGTTTGGTCCTGGCATGTGGATTTGCAATGACAACAGGAGAGCAAATGTGGCATGCCAGCACCAATGTGTGAGAGACAAGAAGGTGAGAAATTCCACAAAGGGATATATTTCAGTTACAAGATCTCTGCTCATCAGCTGGGGATCAGCTGTACTTGGCATTTATAGCACTCTGGAGATGATCAGGCTCCCACCAGATCGAGGTGAGCTGGCTGCAACCCCCTCCGTACAGCATTGTCACTTCTGTGAGCCACTGGACAAAGGTGGTTGAAAACAAAGGCAGCTTTATGGTGCCCCCAGCCCTGCCCCACGCTTTCTGCAGTTGACTGGAAGAACAGGGGGTGAGACCACAACCCCTGTGTCCTTTAAACCTCTGCTAAAATGAGGCTGGTTGATCTTTTTACCACCTGTCTGGTTTTCATCCCGCTAAGGACACTTTCACCTTGCACCGTCATGGTAGGTGGTGCTGGTACCTCAAGGTAGACATGATGTTCAGAGTCACCAGCAAAGAGTTATAATAAACCAATATACTATGATCAGAGAACATTTCACAGCANGGGGGGGGGAAGGTTTTGGCATTAGCAGGAGAAAGAAATCGTGGCTAAGGCTGCCATAGCAACATCGCCCCAGCACTCTGCACGCTGAAACATCAACTCTTCCTGGGAATATTATAGCATTTTTAAGCACATTAATTGCTGAAAGAATCCTAACAACAAGGCTTGACAGAGATATGAGGGGTTACTGCCAGCTTTGCTGCTGTATGACTTCTGGAGGTGAACATGCAATTTTCTAATTAACATGATTAGGTTTAATTTTGGGTTGGATCATACCTAAACATGGCATTATTGCCTGCTCCTGAGAACGTGTCTCTTTACAAGCCTTCTCCTAATAATTAACAAAAAGTCTAACTCTTGAGTCTTGCCATGAATTATTGGAGCAATAAGGGGCTGTGCTGAGCAATCCTGGGTGAAGAGCAGCAGAACTGGAGAACAAAACATCCTCTTGAAAAATCTCGTTCACCTCAGGACATTTCCACTAGAAAAGTAAGGTGGTGGAGAGACACATGGCAGTTCACAGTGGCTTAAACAGGATGCACATCCCTGCTATTGAAAAGATGGTAGTTACAAAGGGATGAAAATTACTTTAAAAAAACCAACCACATGAGCAAAGAAACTATTGTACAGTCCCTTGATAACCCTTTCACAGTCACTTCGCAGCCAAGCCTCAGCCTAGGTTCTTGTTCAGGAAATACTGCAAAACTGCCTCCCAGCCTGGGCTGCAGAACTTTCAGAAATTTCTAAGCACTTCCAATGACATTTACCAGTTTTCATCCATACCTACAGATTTGTTTCAATGAAGCTGGGCAAAAACTGGTGTCAGAGCCCTTCAATGCTGACATCAACAGAAGTCGGCAATCCCGCCCGCCACATATTAGAAAAAACACACTTAAAACCTTTCCAAAGCAGCCTGGTAAGATGTGACAGAGGGTCAGGTTTGACCAACCTGTCACCCTCACAGTGGAAAACCTGTCCAGGGAATACAGTGTGTTGTCTGAATGAATTACTTCACGTATCACAGTTATTTCTTACCTTTTACACAAGGACATTCAACTGGGGCAAAACCAACCAGCTCTGAATAATACTTGCTGTACCAGCAAGTTATCAGTGCTGCTACAAAGTGAAATAACAGTAAAAAACACTAAGAATGAGGATAAAACACCCACTAAAGGGTTCCAAGTGCATTCACCAGTGTGAAAAATTATGTAGTGAAACAGAATGAAATTAAATTAATATAATTAAATAGTGTCACTACGTAATAGAGCAAGCAGATAGCACACCCCTCCTTAACTCCTTAACACCCCATACAAACATAGGGGACACCACAGAGGTTGCTTAGCGCCTCTCAGCTTCCAGTAACATGGGACTGATATCGGTCATCCACCCAGCATCACTTCTGTGAGTGCAGATGGAGACGGATTGAGATGTTCAGGCCTTTCAGGCCAGCTGTCTTGGGAGCCCCCAGAGAGCACCTTGGCAGCAGGCAGCCCTGCCATTCTTCCAAGATATGCTTATTCCCTCTGCAGCCACACTTTTTTTATCACAGCTTCTTCTGTAAGCTAAAAGCAGCAGTGGCTGGCACAGGAATGCACGGGCTGCAGGGACAAATGAGGTCTGTCATTACAAGGTGGCCAAGAAAAGGCAACATCCAGAGACAGAAACAGGGGTTTCTGTGAACAGGGAAGCACAGGCTGGAAGCTGATGACCGTGGAAGTGTGAGGCTCATGCCTAACCCACAGCAAGCTAAGTCTGAGGCACCTACCTAGTTTTGAGACCAGCCTGTGCTGAGGAAAAGGCAAAAAAGATAATTGACTGCTAAAAAAAGAAAACTCTCAGCAGCTCCTCTTGTTCTTATGTAAAGTTATTTCACTCCTCAGCAACAAATGCAAAACCTGAGCAGCAGCTCTCAGCAATTTAACAGCAAACTGAGGAGCAATGAAGTTCAGCAGCCCCCTTATTTCCAGAGCACGGGGGGTTTGTATGCAGCCAAATCAAGCAGAAAACGCTTTACCCATGACAATCTAAAGCACTACCTGTTCCTTAAAACACATTTTTCCCAAATCAGCATTCTCAGGACCAAGTATCCTCTTGAATAGATGAGCTAAGAGCAAGAGCCAACTTTCTGTTTTTAAAGAAAAATACATGAAGAACTGAAGCCCAGGCACTGGAGCCAGCTGACAAGTGAGAGGGCCTTGGGATCAGGGCTGTAGAAATGTCAGCTAGGCTCTGGGGGAAGGTTTCTAACTACTCCCCTAACTCTAACCGAGAGTGACTGACAGCACTGCCAGTAGAAACCCAGTACTTCTGTTTGACATGCACCTCTATGGAAGTGCTGCAGGATGCTAAGAGCTCTGCCTTGACTAACAGAACCAGAACGGGTTGTACTTCTCCTCCACCTGTAATCTAATTCTCAGCCCAGCGCTGAAGCAATAGTGTGATCCCTCCGAGTGCGGCATTTCTGAGCAGAACTGCCAGGAAACACTCATCCCTAGGAATCTTCTCAAAACTCTGGATACTCACTGAGGAGGCCCAGAGGTGGTTTTCCAGGTAACAGTGCCTGAGCTCACAAGGATGCTGAGGTAGGGGAGGGACAGGCAGCACTCACCAATCCAGGGTGACTAATGAATTGGGAGATCCAACTTCTGCTGTCCAGGCAGTGCTAGCAGGGCTGCAGTACAGACTGGTGCTACATGATCTGACCTGTCCCACGCTCCTTTATAGCACACCCTTGTCAGCATTCAGCCAGGCTGGGTGAAGGTAATGTAGGCAGCAGATGGAATAATTAGGGTTTTCCAGCTCATGTTGCTAAACCGCAGCACTCAGCAACTGAGAATCCTCCTGGGCTAAAACTGCAGCTTGACTTCTATAAGCTTTCTCCTTTTCATCTTTGAGGACAGAAGACCTTAGCACTCTGCATTAGGTCTTGATGTTTATCCCCCAAAGGCTCGCTCCATTAGCAAAAGAAAGCTGCCCATATAAAAGGAAGGGAAACTGAAAAGATATCTGAAACAGTCACACCATCTGCTCCGATTCACGAGCTTGTACAGCATCCTCATCATTCCTGCATGCCAGTCATTTCATCTCATCAGCCTGCAAGCTTTTCTCAGCATAGGAAATCAGGCCAATGGCAAATCCTCTGGATTAAAAGCATGCCTGTTTTAAGTGACATTTAAGGAAGAATCAAACCAGTTATTTAATTACTCTCACGCTATTTGCTTTTCCAGTGATCAAATTTAAATTATCCCCAAATCCTTTTCTCTTTAACTCTTCTTCACATAGTGATTTTGATGTCAAATTCCAACTGAGACACAAACCCTCCTAACAGAAAACTATGAGAAGTAAACAGATAAAACCTCAATTATGCCAGCAATAAGACATCTACAATTAGTGTCTAATGGGTGAACACAAAAACTAAGAAACAGAGCATACAAATGAACACACTAAGAGTAAATTGTTTTTCACAAAGCACGCGTTTAAATCCAGACAGCTTCCAATGGAGCTATTGTCTTGCTAAAGTAAACACACACACACACAGAGCTGACTAAAAATTAAGAGCATTTCTCTTTGAGTGCTGCCTACTTGCAGTTTATACCCAGCCACTTAATTTGTTTCAATCATTCACTTACCTTGCTGCTTCAAAAGAAAATAAAAGGTTAAAATGTAAAGGAAAAGGTATAGAATTAATAGAAAACTACAGAATACAATAGCTCGTTCTCATAGAAAAGACAAGTCCTGAAGGATTCCTAATCCTGTTAAAGGTTCACCGGATAATGAACTTTCACTATGGAGATTATCAAGATATTGTTGGTGTCCCATCTCAGGTATTAGGGAAAGCAACGTTAAAGGCACCGAGAGTATCCCGTTCCACGGCAGCACTAGGATGAGAAATCACATAAAGTTGAAGGCATGTTTTGAAGGGGGGGGGGAAAAAACCCTGCAAACAGCTCCTAAAAAATCCAAAAAGCAAAGAAAACAGCAGAAGCCAATGAAAGTAAAAGCCAAAAATGCAGAAATCCTGTCAGCTTCCAGGAGCATCCCCTCAACATAAATTCTTTAGTTCACTGCCACAGTGCATCTTTTCCCTTTCTCAGGCAGTACCAAGTACAGTTAAAACTTCATCCTTCTCTTCAGTTGTGACTCAACAGAAAATATTGTACTTCAGAGGCAGAGAGAAAGCTGTGCAGCTATTGCTACTTTACTCCTCCTCGTCAGCTGCTTACTGCCTAGCTCCTCACACACGCAGCCTCCCCTCTTCGCTCGCGCACCAACACTCCTCGCCTCGAAATGATCCTCCACTTTATTATCCATTCAGAAGGAAATACGAACTGATGGAGCCAATCTGACTAAAGACAAAACGCACTCCTTTGGCATTAGGAGAGCAGGCAGTACAGCGCAGCGAGCCGATCCGTGCTGGAAAAGCGCTCTGCCTGATTCATGGCATCCTGCAGGACTGCAGAGCAGGGGAACTGGGGAGGAAAGCCTGGGACTCGACATAATTAACCAGCTCCAAGAAGATTCTTCACCCAACTCAGATGCAGAGGTTTATTTTTGTACCTCCTGTTCACCCCCAGACTAACCCGCAAGATTCAGCGATGCCCTTGCTGAAAGGAATCGTATCCAGTTTCCAAGGAAGACTACTGCCAGTTCTGCTTTGAGTGTGGGGGATTGAACACCCGTTGATCTCGCTTTTCCCAAAAATAAAAGTCACATTGTTACATAAAAGAATGACTGCAGAAGTGCTGTGCACAGAATCAGATCCACTCACGTTGTACTGACACTTCTTCTCTGGGAGGGAGCAGCAGCAGGCACTCATCCTGCAAGAAGCGCCCGAATTAACGGCACCACTTATCTGCCCCAGAAGCTGCCCCAGGGGCATCCAACGCTCTGCTGCTGAGAAAATCTTCCTGGCCGGTGGGTCCATGTTCTCATCCTCCTCTTCACAAATGCTGCCTTCATCCTGCCTCCCTTCTTCATGCACCCAACACAAGCACCCACCTCCTTCCCAAATGCTGTTTCTCTGCCTTTAGCACCAAAGGCACCGTATAGGAGTTGTGCACATTTCCTGGGTTTGCTCAGGGACAGCTCACTACATCTTTCAAAACAAAGTCTTTTCACATGTGGAGTGGGATTTTAGAAAGGCCTATATGACTTCGCTGTGGAAATGCCACTATCCTCCCATCTGCTCAAATAACTCCTACCTCCTTGTGAGCCAGCCTTGCTGTGAATGATACTCCCCCCCCAAATCTCTTACCTACACCAGTATCAACTTTTATTCACTACTTCCTCCACAAGCATTGCTGTACTCACAGTCCTGCTCTCGCAGCATGGGATATTCTCCTGACACCTTCCACCCTCTGACCCCCTGGCTCCATCACAGCACCTTGCTGAAGCATCAGCTGACAGCAGCCAGGCTGGTGTCCTCATCAGCTCATTTGTTTGACGGACTTAAGCACAAGTTTTGCATACAGGTAGACTAATGTCACCGTTCATGATACCTTTCTTCAGCAACACAACTGCTAAACAGCCCTCCACCCGCCCCTTTCCATGTGCAGCCACAGGACAGAAACCAGGCCACCAACTTTCTTCCAGACCCCCTGTATGGTTGGTGTCCCTCTGTGCTCACTCATATCCTCCATCCTCCAGAAACCCCTACCTATTTCCCTTGCTGCAGGGGCAGGGACCACAGGTCAGATTTTCAGAAGTACTTTAGCTTTAAATGACTTAAAGAGTCTGACATTGAGTTACTCATTATATATTTGTACCCCAGCAGGGAAACAGGGCTCCTGACCAACTGAGGGCACTGAGTTCCACTGCAATAGAAATCACAGAATCACAAAATCGTGGGGGTTGGAAGGGACC
>VZTU01025943.1:7615-44588 GCA_013400835.1 Zapornia atra
CGTCGGTCCCCCAAACCCACCCCGGTCCCTCGCCGCAGCCAGGACGGGCCCGTCCGCCCTACCAGGGCTACTGTGCGTGCGCGGGCTCGGGGGTCGCGGGGGCGGGACGGGGCTGCGGCCTCGGCGGGGGCAGTGTCGGGGTGCCCCGTGCTCCCCGGCTCCTCACCGCCGCTGCACGCACCGGGCAGGGCGCGCCCCCCGGGAAGGACCGTCCCCGATGGTTTTGTGCGTGCGGCGCGCCTTGGGCTCCGCGGACCGTGACAGTCCCTGCCGAGGGCAGCTCAGCCTCTGCGGAGCCGCAGCCCCGGCCTTCCCGCCGGTGCTAGGCCCGGGAAGCGGCTACCCCCCCTGCCCCCCCCCTCGAGCGAGAGGCTTGCCGGTTTGCGTTCATTAGCTCGTTCAGGGGATTATGGCATGAGCTTACAGTATGACACCTAATCGAGTTCCTCGTTCTGCCCCCTGTAATACCCTGACGTGGCTAGAAAGCAGCTGGAGGCCTTTAATACTTCCCAAAGGCGAGATGCTTTTCCCTAGGAACCTGGAGAGCGCCGCTGTTTCAGAGCTGTTGGGCACACGGGTGTCCCAAAGCTGAATTCCTGCGATTTGCCATCCACAGCTGGGAGGTGAGAACCCTGAGTCGGTACCTCTCCAAGCACGGCAGCACTGGAAAGGGCGGTGGTCATCGGCTGTGCTGTGTCAGGTGGCCCTGTGTGTGAGTTCAGCTCGGAAGCAAATCTGTCTAAACTTCCTTCCTCAGGAAAAGAGCTGAGGGGATTTGGGGAACACCCTGCGTGAGCTGGGAGCGTAGGCAGTGAGGGACAGGGCTGGGACAGACCCAGCTCTACGTAAAGGTGCCTGAGGACCCCATATAGGGATATGTGTGCAGCCAGGAAAGGAGGAAAAGAGGCCTTTCTGCAGTAGAGGTCTGGCTAAAGTAGTTCTACTTCCAGAACACATTTTCCGCTGCCAAAAATGCTCTTGGGTCCTTGCAAAATAATTGCAATTTGGACAAGTCTGAAAGCACTGCCTGAGTGCTTCAGAGAAACGGAGCTTGCTGTTGTGATAACAGGGGAAAAGAGACTCTGGTGGCCCGTGGTCGTACCCAGCCTGCTGACGGTCACACATGAGATGTATTAAAGCACGTTGCTGTGGACTAATTTAGGACAACTGTCTGTGCTGGCCACGAATAAAATCTCTTCCTTTAGTATCACTGGACAGGACATGCGATTCACTAGTAATTCAAACTTTAAAATACTGAAGCCATGGAGCTAAGGCTTCCAAATACATTTTACTTCTAGGGACTTAAAAGCATCAATCTCAGAGAACGCTTCTTACTATTAGTCTACCTGCTTGTACTCCTTCCTCCCCTCCATCCTGCTGTGGGCTCCAGAACAACTTCTGTAACGGTTGGGCTCAGTGGGGCTGGCCGTGTCTTTTGTTGGGCAGCTGTTCTTCTTGTTAGCCTCCAGTAAAAAAATGTGTTGCTTCATAGTTAGTGGAACAGATGCACCCCTGATTCGGATCACGGCTTCTAAACAAGCTGCTTCTCAGTTATCCTGAACGCTTTCTGTGTTTCCCAAGCTTTGCATGAGGCAAGAGCACTGTGAGTACGTACACCTTTCCCATGTGGACTGGGTAACGAGAGAGGTAAAGCTGCTGAACGCTGTACAGCTAGGAAGCGACAGGGAAATCCAGGCTGGAAGTTGGCTCTTGGAAAGCCTGCCTGAACTTGAGGTTGGTCAGGCGTTTTGATTAACATGCAGAGGGTGCAGGTTTAGGAATCGGGGGAATTGCTTATCCCTCTCTTGAGCAATGATCTCTCTTTAGAAGGTTGAAGGGAATTTACTGGCAGTAAGAAGCTTTATGGAACCTCTGTACATCTCCACGCAGTGTGAGGCAGGCTTATATAATGGTCATGTCCTGCCAGCTTGTTTCTACATAACAAATTAGAGAAATCACTTGCAGCAAATGGTCTTCCAGGGTATCATTTGTGCTACAGAGCACTGTGTGATAACTCTGGGAAGCTACTGAGGAAAAACTGGGGTTGCTAAGAAGCATGGTTAGAGATGTAAAGTTTTAGGGCAGATATCTGTGCTGTTTGCTTTGCTTTTCTAGACATGGACTGAGCTGAACCCATTCCTGGCTTTGGGTTTTAGTTTGTTTTGTTTTACTGAGATATTTTTTCCATTCTCAAAATGTTCAGTCTCTGGGTTGAACAAGCAAATCAGCAACATCTTAATTAACTGACAATAATTTGCAATTCCTTGAAACCAGAACTGGAGTTTTGATAGTTGCTGTGTAAGGAATTTACTTTGGAACTGTAGTTTCCGAGGCAGAGTCCTTGCACTTCCATTTGTAAACACTCCTGATGTTTTTCCTCTGTTGCCAATCCTGTGCTTTCTCTCTCCCCCTTTCTGGGGACTCGGTGATTTTCCCATGGCTTGGTTAACTTCCTTTTATGTGGCTGCCAGGCAAAGTTAAATCCCTGGGTATGTATTTAAGATGAGGGCTTCTCAGTATTATTCAGAAGCTTTGGACATAGATAAGTGTGGTACTAGTTCTGAGCACCAGAAGATAAAGACAAGCTACAAAGGAGTCAGTGGGTATTGTTGCCTTTGGCTCCCTTCCCTCCCAGCACAGAGCTGCCTCACCAGTCAGTGAGGGCTGGGGGGAAGAGGAGCCTTCCCCCTGCTTTGCTGAGTTGCTCTTGTCTGTGTGGTCAAGAGAGGCAGACGCTCAGTCCCTCGGGGAGAACTCAAATGTGATGAAATGCTTGTCCCTTTTGAGGGGTCCTAGCAAGGACCTTCCACTTTGACAGGAAAACGATGAGGTTTTCTCCCAGGGTGTGGTGGTTCTTCAGTTCTTTGTTCCTACCGGGTGGCCAAAGCTTCTGTGTCAAAACCTTAAGGAAAATAACGACTTAGGAGCCCTGACTTAATAAAATCCAAGGTCTCCATGCAGTAAGTACGCTGTAATGCCACTTAGCTCAGAGGAGATGCTGACTGCAGCTTGCTTTACTTGGCACTTCACTTCATCCTCTTTTTTGTTCAGAGCTGGGGAACAGAGAGTGACTTGTGCAGGCTGTCCACTGCTTCCCATGCCGTCCTGCAGCTGTGGAAGGAGGAGAGGCCTTGGAGGCATCCCCTTGGCAGCCTGAGGCTAGCTGTTGGCAGGGGCACTGACTGAGGAGGGACATCCCTGTGTCACCCCTCCTGCCAGTGCCCAGGAACAGCAGGACCTAGAAGGGAATGGAGGAACAAAGACAAAGGTTGGGGCCTGCAAGAGCTGTGAGGGACATCCCTGGAGGGGAGGAGATGCTGAAGACAATGGAAGCAGTTCAGCATCTTCATCCTCCTGGGTGTGGTAATGCAGCAGTTGCCATAGGAGCTGAATTTTTTTAGAGTAAGATTCATAGTACTTCTCCCACCGTTTCTGTTTATTCCTAGGTATTTTTAAAGCTTTTCTTTTCAATCCCTTCAGGAAAAAAAAGCCCATTCCCTTGTGCAAAAATGAAAGAAAAGCCAATATTGGTTTTCCAGGTGATGTCACTTAAAAAGCCAGTTTCCCTTGCTTATTTAGAGGGCCTGAACAGTCTGACTAGGTTTCTGTCACTGCATCGCTGTGAGCTGTTAGAAAGTGATGCAGGTGCTTTCTGGTTTAGGAACAGCCAGCTCCCCTCGCACTCCATCAAGGGCTGGAGCAACGTTGCCTCTGTCTCTGTCACAGCTGGGAAATGATGCCTTCTAAAAGTCACTCTACATTTGTGTGGAAGTTACATTTAATTCTGGGTGCATCAGTACTGTCTCCCATGGGAGATGCCACGTGTATATATACGTATGTGAAGAACAAATCGCCCTCATTCACCATCTGAAGCAGAATTCCCACCCTTCACATGACTTCAAAGCACACACGTGGGAAGCAGCCTGTCCAACGCATAGTGGCTAATCTTGAAGGGGATTGAGGAAGTCTTATTTCTAAGCCTCTGCTTTAATTGCTAGGTTTTACATTACCTTTGTACATTGTTGATATGATAACGATGTAAACTAAATAACCCCAAACCCCGGTTTTCAGTTTCTCTTACTTTCTGCTTCCATCCTCTCTGCTGTGTAGAGATCACTAGCTTGATGTTTCCAATCAAGAGCTCTTAATAAAAACTTAGCTGTATATAATTAATATGCTCAACACTCTATAGATGACCATTTTGTCAAAATCAGGACAAATATAATCAAAAACCTAACTTACCTGCAGCAGATTGCCTCTTTGGGGTTATCTGTTTTTAACACCTGCAGGGTCTCATTTCTCTGCATCACCTTGCTAAATAAAGGTCATTAAAAAGCTTTGGTTTGTCATTAACACATCCTCCATGTAAACACACAGAGAGAAATTTCCTGCTTTACATATGTCATCTGCCATCTCAGAGCAACCTTACGCCAAGTTCATGTGGTGTAGGTCAAGTATTAGATCTTACTTCTTGGTGTATATACGTGCTGCATCCTCAACTTGCTTAGAAATCCGCTTCTGTTATGTTTTCCTGGTATTACACTATGAAATTTAATTGCATTAAATTACCAAAAGTACATGCTTAGCCTGAACGTGTGAGAAAATACATCCTCATCCTCATCAATCACAGCCTGTATTTTCATGCAATTAGTTATACTGCCTCGTAAAGGTTCATCTGTCTCTTTAAGGCATACGGGCTTTGTGGTGGGTATGCTAACTTCATCATGTGTGTTGTGTTTTGTTTTTCACAGTTTTTGATGATGAAGAGGAAAGCAAGTTGTCTTACACAGAAATTTATCAGGAGTACCAGGCTCTGGTGAGCACTAATCACTATCCATGGTGGATTTCTAAGAACTAACGTGAAATGTTCAAGTAGCATCTAGATAAAGTTCTGTTTTCTCCTTGTTACAGTTAGAATTTTTACTACTGCCAGTTGTATTATTTCCAAACCCTTTGAGTCGTAGTTGCCACATGCATCTTTATGCTGAAGCACCAGATACATAGAAAAGAAACCTTAACTCAGAGTTGTATCTCTTATGCTGTGGCACATGTTTTTCATTACAATTAACATACCCACAAGCTCAAATAGCGTACTCACAAGCTTAATAACCTTCATCTTTCCTGTCCAGTCAAAATGACAAACAGCATGATGACTCAGAACGTGTGGAACTTGTATTCTGTTTGCTGATGAGCCTGGCAAATCTTTTAAATTGACTTTCAAGCATCAGGAAAAAACTACAGGAGATTTTTGGGGACCAGCACCCATTTTTGCTCTGACCCTGAAGGGTTTCGGGCATGCAGGCTGGCAAAAAGCCTTTTGCCTAGAGGGCAAAAAATGATGCAGAATGCTACCCAGGAGTCTGGGGAAATGGCAGAGAAGTGAGATTCTTGGAAATTGGAGAAGCTAAATTAAGTGGTAATCAAATTTTGAACAGTTTGTGAAAGTAAATAAAGCCTGATGCGTCAGAAAAATCAGTTGTACTATTGCAGTGATTTTCTTTTGAGTTTAAAAAATAGCTTATCAGGAAAAGAACACACAATTATGAAGAAGATTTGTTGTGATTCTTAGGGAAAAACCTCTTAGGAAGTGAGGCTTGTACTTTCTTACAGGTTGAAAAACTACTAGAAGACTATCTTAAAGAAGTTGGAATTAATGAAGAAAAATTTCAAGAAGCTTTTTCATCTCCTCTTGCAAAGACACACACTTCACAGGTAAAATTCTCCTGTGTTGAGGGATAGATGTGATCTCTAGCTTTATATTTTCACTAACGTAGCAGGGTGGAGATGAAACTCTGATTTTCTAAAACACAATGTGCTCTGTCTCTGTTATGTACTCTGACTAGAAGAATGTGGTGAAGAGCAGACAGGTACTTGTGTCAGATGCCTTTTGAGATTGATCTGTGTTTTCTGTTTTCTAAAACAAACCTCTGAGCTTAGGGGGCTTCTGCCAACTTTGTGTATTTGTCAGCTTTATGTTAGTCTTCAGTAGCAGACCCAGATTAAAAAGATAGCCATAGTCTGTGAAATAAAAGATGTTTTCCTCCGATTTTATAATAAACCAGTAAAATCTGTAAGAAAAACATTGACCTGGAGAAGACAGGGCAGTGTTTCACCTGCTCAGAGATACCTGTCAGAATTGTCTCAGGAATACTGGGCAGAGTGGGAACTGCTTCTGCCAGTGTAGGTTGGGCTTTGTTGACACCTCTCCTCCTAGATGCGGAACAAGCTTCTTCAGAGCCCACGTTCCTCACTCAAGCTTACGCCTTTGTTATGGCAGTCGAATGGATTGGAGTTGTAAACTTACACCAGGAAACCATCCAGGTTTTGTGATAATGTTTTTGGAGGCGTGTTGATCTAAAGACATAAACCACCAAATTCCTGTCTTGGCTATTGGCTCAACTTGTGTGGCTGGAAAAACAGCCAGATAGGAGAATGAAATGTCATTATTAAACCTGTTTTCTGCAGAATTTCCATCTTACCATCATTCCAAGCAGACTGAAATGGTTGGGGTATCTCTAGGGGTTTGACTTTGTGCCTGCCTCCCCTCCCACAGGCCATTCTGCAAACGGTGCTGGCAGCAGAAGATTTCAGACTCTTCAAAAAACTGATGGTGCAGAAAAACCTTGAGATGCAGTTGCAAGCTATCAGAATCATTAAGGAGAGAAACGGTGAGAGGCGGCAACCGCGCGGGTTCACCTCAGTGTTCTAGTGCTCTTCCAGTGACTACATCCTCTATTCGTGACCACATACAGGGGAGCAGCTCAGTTCTGGTTCAAGTTACTGGGAAAACATTGGTTTTACTGGGACTGTGATTTCAAGACTTAGTGCTTGGCTTGTCTTCTCAGGGACAGCTGCTTGTACCCCTTTTTAATGAACAGATTTCACAGGGCTGTTCATGTAAGTTGTTCTGTGAAACCTTAGTTATTTTTTTAAAAGAATTTTGGTGACAATTTTGAGTATTAAAACAATTCCAGCAGTTCATCAGCAATGACAATACTGACAGTTTGAATTACCCTACCAGCACCGAAACGCTGCCATGCAATCTGCTGTGCTTCCTTCACAATCCACACTGCAGAGCTGCATAGGAAAAACCCTCATAGACAGCAGGAATCGTGGCCTTCACCTTGCTAACACCTGTGTGCTTTTAGAGAAGGCAAAATCATTTACACCCAACTCTGCTGCTCACTGGATGTTTCTGAAAGGAAACTATTTATCTGCTCTGTCCTTCCATGTCTTGAGTTTTACCCTTTTTTTTTCCCCTTACTGCACACGTTTTTTTCTGAGATTAAGTTTGAAATTCCAAGTTTCCTGGAACAGCTAAATTTGAAAAGGGTTTGGTTAGCTAGGGCTGAACTGCCTGCTGCAGGAAACACCGTGTAATGGTCGATGCAGAGTATGGCTTACACTTCCAGAGGCCTCTCTCTCCCTTTTTGCTACTAGCAGCTTGATGCCCAAAATCTAGAACCTTCTTGAAAACAGTTAAGAGAGAGGAAGAATTAAATGTTTTGGGTTTTTTTTTCCTTTCCTTCTTCTTTCTGCCTGAAGAGTGATCCTAAACAGAATGCAAAGTAGCATTCCTTAGAGTGACACCTAAGTTTTGCTGCTTGTTTTATAGGCGTGTTGCCCGACTGTTTGACAGAGGGTTCTGATGTGTTCAGTGAAATTGAACAAGAAGAAATGAAAATACTGAGGGAGGTTCTAAGGTAAGAAAGAAGAATCAGCCCTACTTCATATGTTATTTTAAAATAAGAACATGAAAGGATGTAGGGCCTAACTCTTCCAGCCTTTTCCAGGAAACAGCCTTCATCTTAGAGATGCCAAGAGCGTTCTTGTGGGTATCCCACCTAAGAGGAAACGAACGGTGGGTGTGATCAGGAATGTTTACAGTCTGGGAGATTACTGCTTTGCCACAATGAACTGTCTTGGTGGTGCATGGAACGATGTGCAACGTTGAGCACCATCGTTTTCTGTTCTCCCCTGAATCTCCAGGTAGCCCTAGAAGGTAGCCCTGGGTTAGGTGTCTCTGGACAGTAGGAGCACACTAGCTGTAATCCATTCAGGGAACACCCAAAACATTGAAGCCTTGGACAGGCAAATCCTGCTTTTGCAGTAGGCTGTACCTTTCTACAGCTTGCTTCCTTAGTTGTGTTCCATGACCCTTGCTGTGATCTAAGAGGATGTGTGAGGACTGATAGAACTTCTACAGCTTCTCCTCCGCTCCCAGTTCACACAGACTGAAACGTCATCTTAAACAACTACTAGATTAACCCATTCATGTTCTATTAAAGTATGCTCTTTTCCCCTCTGTATTCTGCAAATACTGTCTTTAAACCAGCAAATGAAATGAGGGATAGATAAGCCCTGGAAATTCTTACACGCTTATTTTCACACAGGGACAGAGAGAGGGGCTGGTGGGTTCTATTACAATTCTTTATTAAGAGAATTTTCATGTAACTCATAGATGTATTTTGGACACTAACAAGTTTACCTTATCTTGTAACTGTTTTGATAGTCCTCAAATACTTAAGCAGTGCTAAATTTGCCTAAAAGCTGCTGATACTAAAGTCATCTTGAGTATTTACCTGTATTTTGTGTTCCAGGAAATCGAAGGAAGAATATGAAATAGAGCAAGAAAGGAAAAGGATGGAAGAAGTGAGTATCTTACCTTTCCCAAGCAGTTATACTGGTGATTGAGGAGCACTCTGACAGTCCTACCCCAGGTGTTGAGTGTAAGGCAAACAAAAGGTCTGTCAGGAAGGGTTTTTCTTGATGCTATCTCTGACACTCATGCTAAACAGGATACTTTAACCATCAGTCATTTGGTGGAGCTCATATGATAAGCATATTCCCTCTTCAGCAGCTGAATTCTGAAATCCTGGCAACGGATGTCAACCTTTCAGAGCCAGAGAACATCTGAATTACTAATATTGTCAAGATCAAAGAGACTTCAAAGTATAAGCTGCTTAAAGATTACAGCGTTCATAATCCTTCAGGAACTGTAAGGATCATTTCACAGGCAGCATAGTTACTCATTAAATCTGTACAACATTGCCAGAACCTAATCACCAGGAACCAGAAATCCTCCCCAAGTTAGACTGTCGCTTGGTCTCCATCAGAGTAAACCATGCAGGGAGGTAACTGAATGTAGATGGGGCTTGGCTACACTGATTATTTCTCTGTTTCTGTGTTTCTGGTTCTCATGTTGCATTTTTTCCCATGGGATAGAGGTCTGCTCAAAAGTCACAAAGCATGGCAAAAAGCCCCCCTACATTATCTGTGGCTGGGAAACAAAATACCAATTTACCTAATACTCTAAATTCTGATTGCTGATTAGGGAATGGGTTTTGAGCTAAAATAAAACAAGCTGATTTACAACTATAAGTCAGTAAGAATCTTCCTGTTAGTAAAACAAAAGGAGAAGTTTGCTTCTGTTTGCTTTGACAGTGCAGTATGGAGTGTAACCACCACAGCTGTCACTGACAGTTCTCCTGGGAGCTTGCTTTGCCTTGATGGTTTAATGCCTGAAGTACAGTGCCAGGAAATATAATGCTTGCTTCTGTTTGGTTGGTTTTAATTTAAGGCACGTGATAAACTTAAATCGCCAGATGTTACCTACAGTTCTCCAGGAGATTCGAGAGGAGCTGTGAAAGTTAAGGACTCCACAGAGGGAGCTGGTGACTCTGAAAAAACTCCAACCTTTCCGTTAGGTAATTGTGTGGGGAAGCACAGCGAGGAGCGTGCAACGTGCTGCTGCTCTCAGATCATCCACGAGTCCCCCATAGCGCCGTTTTAAGAGCTTGGCTGGGTGAGGCTGCGAGCAAACCATCCTAGCTGTGAGGTTAGCCCTGCTTTGGGCAGGGACTTTGGGCTAGGGGCCTGCAGAAACACCCTCCAACCCGAGTGGGTTTATTATTCGGTGATGTTATGAGTCAGGTCCCGTTGGAGGAGGAATACAGGAGTCTGGCAGCCACCTTCACCTTTCAATTCACTGCGATTGTACCACCGCCGTTAAGAACAGTATGTTCCCTGTGAGTAACTACGAATCATTTACTTCAAGTTGTATCTTCTCTCCCTGTGTGTGGGAGAGTAGAGATTCATTATAACTGTACCGGATTTGGTGATAGCAGTGAGGTATTTACAAAGGAACCAACCATCAGCTGTTAAGATTCATTCAAGCTGAATGGTCACACCACCACACTGGGAAATAACTCCAGCTTTGGGAAATAAGCCCGCTGCCTTTAGCTGTATGTTTCCTGTGCCTGGTCCCTGTCCCTGTATGCATTCCCCCTTGGGTCCCAGAGAGACCAGGGACAGTGCTCATACCTTGACACCTGCACAAGTTACTTCTCAGCACTGCAGCAAAATTCCATAGGCCAGCACTACAGATTTCCAGTGGGATATTAGGGATAGAATCAAACCAACTGACAACAGTAAATCCTGATTTCTGCTGCCTGTATTCTTGCGTGTGTGCAGATACTTTCAGGTGTACTTTAAACCAGTCCAAAGCCTCTTCCTTTTTAATAGGAGTGTAGTAAGAGTGGCAACTTACCTTCCTCGGGAGCAGTGGTGGGTCGAGCCAAGAGGAGTTGTAGTGAAGTTCTGTAAACTCCCTGCTTTGAGGCCTGGAGAGGCTTTGACTCCAATACCTGTGACACCAGTGGGATGCAAGGCAGAACCCAGCTTGGCACCTGCAAAGACAGGGAAGGCACAGGCTGGCAGCAGGATGAGGTCACTCCTCATTGTCAGCACAGAGAAGGAAGCAGCAGGGGATCGTGCAGGACCCGTCTGGGTCCCACTCTGTCATCCCACAGAGGCAAGGTCAGCTCTGAAGAGCAGTAACTGAGCTGTGTTGCTGTAACACTTCACCTCTGGAGCGTCACTTTCCCCCCTTTCCCCTACAAGGTCACCAAGATAGGTTATTTTCTGACTCAGTTCTTGGAAGCCAAACCAGAACACTCGTGCTTCGGGCTGGCTGCTGGCTTGGCTTGCCCAGGACAGATTTCCATATACCAACTGGCTGTTGGGATACTGAATAGGAAATCCCATTCCAGGCTTTTTACTGCAATTATAACCCCCTACAGCAGGTGTACTGACACCACCAGACATATTTAGCTGCTCTGACAGTGCACGTACAGTATTGGTGGGTCTTGAAGGAAAGTTTTGCTACAGAAGTGACTTGAGTCTTTCCTTCCATCCCAAGAAGTGCCTGGAGTTGATCCCTGTTCTTTCCATGTTCTCTGGATCTAGAGGGATCCCGGAAATCTGCGAGGGAAGACTTAAAACCAGTACAGCCGCTACAGAAGGGGCTGGAGAGCTCACCTCAGCCCTCCTGTACCCAAGGGAGAGGAGACAGTAAGAAAAGGGCAGCTGGAAAATGCTCAGAAAACGCAGCACCAAAAGCTGGGATGCAAGGACCTGTAAGTTTAAAACAAAAAACCCACCCAGAAACAGAATTAGAGGGCAAAAGGACAAGATTACACTTAGAATACGTATTGTATTACGCTTTAATACATCTATTACCTTAGTCAGGGGTTTGGTTGGGTGGCCTGGTTTTGTTAAACCACTGTTTTATGGTGTTCACCAGTTTAATCTGCATAAAGCCCAGACCATCTCTCTAGTTTTAGTGCAGAATTCAGCCTTTGTCCTGAAATAATTTCTTAGACAGCTCTGGCTTGAAACCTCAACTTAACAGTTTTGGTTTTTTTCCCAGCTAGGAATTTTGGAGGTAAACATGAGGTAAATAATTTTATCTTGCCTACTCTGCATACCAAAAATTAACACCAAGATGTATGTTAAAAAAATTCCCAGAATTTATCAGAACTTGAAAAACAGCAGCTGAAGCAACGAGAGGACTACCTAAGGAAGAAACGGGACATGCTGATGGCTACGAAGAAGGAGTCGAGAAACAACGTGCTGTTACCAACAACCACTGACCAGAAAGAAGAGGAATCATCCTCTCAGGAGGTGAAGGATTCAAACATCTTAATCGTCCTGACCATGCTGTAGATGGTTTCTGTGAAGGTGCCAATGTTGCTGCTGCATATTGTAGTGGGATTAAAAAGAGAAAAGCCAAACCTGAGGGAAGCAGAGAGGGAGTATTTCCATGTTTCTGTTTCTGCAGAAGTTTATAGGTAGAAGTGTTAGTGATTTAACTTGGTGTTATTCTGCTTCAGTATCATCAAATCCTCGTGATAAATTGAAGTTTATGAAGGGTTAAAATGCTGGTTTGCTGCTCATCTGTGATCTTCTGTTTGGGCTGCTTATAGTCCCTGGGTCATTGGCGGTTTAATTGCTAGCTGAAATGGGAAAAACATTTTTAAGCAGAAAACCCCCCAAATTCACTCAGTTCTTTAGAGTTTTGTGCCTGTTTCAAATGAATAAATCCTTGATTTCTGTCCATCAGCTGCAGGAATACAAGTGGCCTTATAGAAAAAATCTAGTTTGGGGACAAATAGAGAAGTAGTAGTAAATCTTACCAGGGAAATGAAGTGCAGACATAAACCCCCAGCATTCTATGATGGGATAAAGCTCAGAGCTCTCATCTCCAGGAATAAAACCCCACAATTAACAAAATTAAACTTTGTTAATTGTGGTTAATACAACTTAATGCATTTGCCACAAATATGTCTGGTCTATATTGATACGCGAAGGAATGCTTGGGAAGTCTCACTGCAGTTCAGGAAACAAATAGGAACAAATGCAGTTAAGCTGTTTTTAAAAACAAATAATACAAAATAATGACAGAGGGTGCACTTTGGAGGGAGATCTTCCATCGCCTCGGGGGCTTTCAGAGTTGCTGAGCATTTTATTATGCTCAGAACGTGCCCAGGATAGGTGTCGCTTGGGAAACTTCCAGAACAAGTAAGCAGCACCAGTTGAAGTTGAGGTTAGTCCTCCCAAAGCTTGGTACAGGGTGGTGGAGAAAGGGCAGATGGATGTCATCGAACTGTCATCCATGTCCTGGGACCCATTCCTTGAGAACTGGAGCAAAAGCCAATTTGTTTTTGGTCTTCATAGTCATTCCAAAGGGCAGGTGAGTCCGAAGGCTGCTGCAGCCTCAGGTTTGTGAGCGATGCCACCTGCCCGCTCACACCCTGGGTGTGCAGTTAGAAGTCGGGGCACCTCCTGGGCCAGCCCTGCGGTTCACTGCAGCGTGTTTTCACTTCTGTTTCCAGGCAATGTCAGAAGAGAAGCAGAGGTTGCTACAAAAGAGGAAAATGCTGGCAGAAAAGCTAAAAGAAGAAGTTATTAACAAGCGGTAATTGCCGAAGCCGCGACCGTACGTCTGCTTTAGAATAAGTTCTATAAATAAGAAGCAAACGGATTTGTTTTCCACTGTCACACTTAGTTTTATAGAACTTTCAGACTCACTCCTTTTTTATGTATTTAAAACTACACTGAAATATACTAAAACCACTTGTCCAGCACGCTGGACACTGGCTGACTTAGACTGGAACGCTTTCAGCAGCGTGGCCACCGCAGCCAACAGCTTTCCTGAACAAGAGCAGAGGGAAAAACATCCGTTAAAACAATTCCTGGGCGAACGGTTCTGAAGGAGTTAAGGTTTTTTTTTATAAAACTTTTGTTCCTTTTCTTAGAATATTCTAATCAAATACCTATTTTTCAGCTGTGCAATGTAATAAAGTCTAATTTCACAAGGAAGAGCAACTCTGACCAGCTTATTTTTGAGAAGCACGCAGCGTGGAGTGGAAGCATTCACACATGAATATCATTTTCCACACTTTGGGGGCAGTTTACTAGTCTTTAAGTCCAATTTTGCTATAAACACGACTAAGTAAAAATGATTGCTGTAGTTGCAGCGCTAAGGACGTCGTCAGCGCTGCGGTACTGCGCTTTTAAGCTTTCCTGTACTAGCTTGGCTTGGCCAGACTTCAAGTGGGGACCAGAGGTTACGGTTTGCAGCGTCCCCGTGCAGCCGACTGCTCCGCTAACAGGCACAAAGAGAAGCCACCCAGCCCATTCAAGTTTCATGTAACTTTTTATTAAAATAGCATTTATAACTGATACACATTGGCAGATGTTCTGTTCCTCTCCAAAAAGAGTGGGAGTGGAAGGAGCCCAGGCACGGGAACGTGGCTGCCCATGGGCGGAACCTGGACAGCAACAGCTGGGTTGGACCGGGCAGCGGCACCTGCGGGGATGACAGTCCAGTTGTCACCTTCTGCTGTGATTTCAGGGGTTTATTCTTGTAAACAGGACATTTCACACCACTGTACAGAGTCCTTTCCTAGGAACTATAAAAAGTTGAGACATTCTTGGTTTTGCTGTAAAAAACCCCTCCCGTGGGTCAGAATGTAGCTGTTTAAGCTCCTGGCAGTACTTCAGGGAAGAGGCAGGTGAGTGGGAGCACTGGGTGCCGACCGACATGCTTCAGCCCCTCAGAGAACTTCCTTTGGATAGCTGTTAGACAGGACAACATGAGGCTGCAGACCAGGTGACGCAAGGTTTCAGCCCCAGGTAAAAGGCATGTACCATGGAACTCTCTGGTTCGAGTAGCATGTACAGGGTTAATCCTCGTTACCGGCAGGGAGACAAGCAGCCTCATCAGAAAGAAATCCAGATGATCGTCAGCAGGAGAGCGAGTAACACCACTGTCCCCAGGTCCACACATGCGAAACATTGTCCTTCAGAACACTGGTGGCTATGGTAAGCACTCACACCTTCCCTCTGGGATTTCATCTAGTGGCAGAGCTGCCTTCAGATCTGCACAGGCAGCTAGTCTCAAAAAACACTCTCAAACAGCCCCATTCCAAATTCCGAGTTAACTGACCATGTACAACAAACCAAACCAAAGCAGGAATTCTGGAATTACAGGGTCACATTTTAATTCCTGAATTTTACAGTTCAGCATTAATATCACCACATGTATACAAATGGTGTAAAACAAGTACAGTGGTATTTTTAATACAAAATAAACTTCTGTTTTATGGAAAAAACTATACTTCATATCTACACAGACAGCCCATCTTTTTCCAAACAAGAGCTAAAATTAAAATTAACTACAAAAAATCTCCAAAACAGAGAAACTGCTTCAGTTTAAACTATTCCAGGAGAAATGGACCCATAACACGTATTACAAGAGTGATCTATGTGGTGGATTGCAGCTGGTTTCCGTATTTTAACGTTCCCGACGCGTTAATCGCCGTCGGGGAATTTCCTCCCTCTCACTTCGTCATGATCTCAGATCACACACGGGCAAACTAACATTAAAATATTTACAGTTCACTTGCTGCTCTGGAAACTAAAACCCGGGCCGTTTGCCGCTCTGGACTCGCCGCCCCCTCTCCTACCTTCCTCGTGGTTTGCTTACCTGCGACGTGGAATGTGCTTTTGTTTTCTAACCAAGCAGCTCTCGTGTTACACACCCAGGCCTGGGCGCTGCTTGTCAGTTCTGCCTCAAAGACCGGTGTTCCTGTAGTAACTCCCACTCAGTCCAGAGTGACTTTGGTGTTAAAAACGCCACTGAATTCATCGCTATGACAAACCTTAGTGTTTGGTATCACTGCCTCAGCTACGCAGCCAGAACACGTGGCTGACTGCTCCCAGAAGAGGCAGCTGGTTTAACAACACAGAAAGCGACTGGAATCCCATCTCTTCCCGCACCACAAAGCCGACAGCTACTGGGGTGGGCCACACACAGCACCACGTTGGCACAAGCACCTCCTGGAGATGGTGTGGAAGCAATCGTTCCTTGGCAGAGGTATTACTGGATGCCTAACCCAAAAAACCAAGCGAACCCAATGCGTTTGGAATCCAGCTTCCATGTTCTCCTCTCAAAAAATACAAATTAAAACTTACTTGTAACTGGTTTCAACAACTCAACATGCAGCGGGACTGCAGCATCCGTCCCTCCGACCACGAGAAATGGGATTGAATCGGTAACAAATGGTCCCCAAATCTGGATTGTTCTTATGCAAACAGAGTTACCTTTTCCCTTAAAATTGGTTTAAAAGAGGCGTTGCTAAAAGAACACAACTGACAGCACCATTACAAAATTAAGATTACCGGGTTCAAAATTTAAGCTTGAATTTATTATTATTTTTCTTCTTTTTTTCCTAGTTCTGTTAAACACTGGGGAAAACCCTGCAATATTTTTAAAAAAGTGTTTACCATACCTTTCCCTCCCCCTGCCCTCCCAACACCTGAGACTTTCCTTGCTGAGAAGCCACCATCCAAGTTCTCAGAATACTAACCCACTTTTTTTTTTTAAAGTTTTTTTCTATTTTTTTTGACAGCCTGAACAGAAGACTCCTTACTTTACTAGAAAGATATTAAGTTCCTTGGAAGCTTTGTGTTTACAGAACTAACCCTTTCTAGCCGATACACCGAGTTTCTTTTGCTACTCCTTGTATTATCTTATGTACTCATGGGAGAAATCTTTCTGAATCAGATTCTTTTTAGCTCTTAAAACAGTTGCAGCATTTGAAACCCCGTAATAAAAAGTTTTTTGTTCCAAAGTTTTGCTTTCGTTTATGAACCCAGACGAGGTCTTTTCCGTGGAGATGTCTCCTCCTCTTCATCATCATCTTCATCATCAGGATAATCCACAAGGCCAACCAGACTTCCCTGCCAATTTAGGAAAAAAAAAAAAAAGAAAAAAAGAAAAAAATCTTTTATCACAGAGAGATGGCAGTGGCACGACAGTTAAACCCCTGTCCCACCAAATAACCCCTCAAACCTTCCCCAAAACCAGTCAGGGATTAACTAGACAGGTCTTTGGCACATAAGCCAGACACCTTGCCTAGTGGCTAATGCTAACCACACCCTGTTACATTCAGCAACACCTCACACTGCTCTGCTGTCCTAAGCAGGACATTGGCTTCTGTCCAAGCTGTCCCACCTTGGTGGCTGTCACCGCTGTGGTGAGGGTGGCGTTCTTGGAGGAGCCGCCGTTGGAGCTCGCTGGGGACGTGGGAGCTGCCACGGATTTCCCGTTCGCACTGTTCGCGCCGTTGGCTGTGCTGGCTGAGTGGGAAAAGGTGAATTTGAATCCCCCAGCAGAAGTCCTTTTCGGGAGATTCTCTTTGTCTTCACTCTCCTTAGCTGAGGGACAAACGTTTCCATACTTCAGTTCATCAGCTGTACATCACAGAGTACAAGCCACATCACAGAGAACTCAGGGAAAAAGGCACTTCTTGTTTTTTAAATTCAGTTTGAAACCACAGCTTGTCTACTGACCTCACCAAAGCACGCCAGCCCTCGCACCCAGAGTGCTGCAGACACGAGACATCGCTCACCCAGCACACACAAGTACACGCCAACTTTGCTTCTGAACCCCATTTAAACTAGATGCGTGCTCAGAGCAAGGCAACTTATCACTTTAATCCTAAGCTAGCTTGCAAAGGAATCAATCAGTTACACTGAACACCCTTAACTCCTGCTTATCATACAGAGCACTAACTACTGGTTTGTTTACATGATACTCCATGTATCTGCTCGAGCAGCGCCCGGTGCCCACAAGCTGGAATTGAGTCAATACCTTTTTTAGTTTCCATAAATTTTTCATAGCTATCTGGGAAATCATCCTCCTGTTTTGACTTCTCAACCGGAGGTACAACAGCTTCACCTTCCTCCTCTTCGTCTTCATTGAACCACATTTCTTCATCCTCCTCTAAGGCTCTGGCATCTCTGCGGAATCTGTTGCTACGCAATATAGACGGGACGCTGTAAGAGACATGGGACAAGTGATTCAAGCTTTGCTGCTGTGTCGCGCTCGGCCAGATCAGGCACAGCTTCTGACACTGTAGAGGGAATTTAGGGTGTTTGGGAAGACAGCCCAGCCCCATCCCTGGTTTCAGGGATAGCAAACCCCAGTTGACAGTAAAGCAGACTGAATCCTAACACTGAGCAACAGAGCGAGACTCTGCTCTTGGTGAGCTCAGAGTTTTCTGAGCGTAACACACAACCTGCTGTCAGATAGGAACTGCGCTAACACAGGCCACAGGGAAAGCCAGACAGGGCTTTACTCTAATTGAGGAAGCTTTCACCCAGAATTAAAACAACCCCAACCCTCTGCTGGGAAGGCTGGCATCCTTCCCCTCTAGGGAAGGAAAAAACCAGCCAGCAGTAAGATGCTGCTACACCCAGCATTCAATACGAGTCTGAGACTGCATAAACCACATCGTACCTGTTCAGTTTCTGGTTTTGTCGGTCTTTCTCTTGCTCGTATTTTGTCTTCAGTCCCTTGAATGTCTGAACATATTCAATAGATTCAAGTGCATTATAAAAGTTTTCAACTATATGTGCAATAAGGGACTTAATGTCTTCCTGTGTAAGAACAAAATGGGATTTCAGTCAAACATTAACACTCGGCAACCAAGAGTCAAAACATTACTGCAAAGAACAAATGTGAAGCAACTGGATTTTTCTAGAAGTAATTATTAAATTTCCCATCAAAATGGACAGTATTCTCAGGGCTGTCCAATCCCACTTGCAATGGTTTGATTAAACCACAATGCTTGCTACGTAGGATTAAGCCTTCCTGAGCAAGCCAGGAGCTTTGCTACTCCCCGTTCTCCCTGCAGCGTTACCTCGCTCCACTCCTTTGTGAGCCCAGCAGCACCCCTGGCATGGGACACGTTTTGGTCAGCCACTCTCTAACAAAACCTCACTCTGTCAGGCAAAGCCTCACTTTCACTCACACTGGCAAAAGTCACCCAGAGACCTTTCCAGAAGGGAGAGCAGCTGTGATACCCCAGGACTAAAACCCCCCATTGTTTTGGCAGACCACAAAGACGCCCTGAGAAGAACTCGCACACATGGAGGCTAAGAGCTCAGGAGCTGCTGCAAACCCTTGTGTTCTACACTCCTACAAACTGGGTGCTCCTGCTTGTCCTGTCTGGCCCATCCATGCAGGCACCATTCCCACCAATGCTGCTGGGGTAAGAGCTACCGATTCAAAGCCAACACTGTCCAAGAAACATGCATGTAGGACTTGGAAAGCTGATGGCCATTCCAAAGTACAGCTAAATTACTTCTCTTTATAGCCAGTAATAGCTGGATTTACTCACTCAAACGGATTTCACTTCAAAGTTTAGCCCAGAAACAGTGTCAACCACTTGAAAATATCTCCTCCTTACCACTCTGATGAACTCAAACAGTTCGATCACAGCCGAGTTGAGCAGGTTGTACCGAGTTCCGTTATCCAGGAGGGCGTTTATAACTGGTTCAAACAGGTTTCCCTTGGTGATGTAACGGTTGTAAAATTCATCTTTCAGGCCGATTATCCTCCTCATAAAGCGAAGAGCACCTGTATGAAGAAAGAGATGCCAGAATTTAGGGACTGCAGGCCAGGGCTCCCCTCTGCTGCTCTTGGAAAAAGCTGAAAAAACCCAATGAGAGGAAGGGGCAGCCCCAAACCCACAGCGCTTTCGTGGAGTTTGGAAGCAGCACTTCCTGACAGGTAACCTTTCTTTCTTACTTTCTTTGATTTTTCCCATTCAAAAACCATCAAAGGCTCCATCAATTTCTTTTTGAAACGTGGCAGCAATAAACTTGAGTATGCAGGAAGGTGAATTATTAGCCCGTTGCCATGCTTTGCTGTGTGTGTCCCAGAACCAGCACCTACTCTTTAGGCAGCGCCGTTCCCAACACTTCATCCGCTCTCCATGAGGAGCACAAGATTTAGGACATTAAGAAATGACACAGTTTCATCATGAATGATCCCTACAAGGATCGCTGTGGATGTCAAAAGGCACAATTCTCCCACCACAAACTGCATTGGTCTAACCAGACATCCGCTACCTTTTTTTCCCCCCAAACAGGGAATTAACATGGACTTTGGATTTAAGTATCCTCTTGTATGCATTCCACATGGCACATAGAAAGCCCCAAAGGAAATCCCCAACAGCTCCATACTCACACAAGGCCAGAAACGTGTGTTTTGAGTTCATCAAGACCAGTACTCTCCTTAGCAGATCTTTGTTCATAATGTAATTCTTGATGTGATATGTGTGGTGTTCCACACAAAACGTAAGCAGCTCCAAGATTAAGGCAAGCAGCTGTGCCGTTTGATAATTATCTGCAAGGAAGGAAAGAAGGCCTGAAGGTTTTGTGGGTTTTAATTTTAAAATCAAACCCCCAAACACAGTGCACACAACAAGTTTCAAAGCCCAAGGCCGATTAAAACTTACCAGGACAAATTGTATTACTCTTAGTGGACCCAACTACTGCATCTGAAAATAAAAACAGAAAAATCAGAAAAAGGCTTTCAAAGCATGGCAAGTATTTGAATTGTGTGTGGGGCAAATAATCAATTCAATTCCCACAAATCCAAAAGGTGCTATAAGCAAGAACTTACCCTGGGGGAGATTTCTACTTTCAATTTATGTTACAAAGTTTCAAATTCAACTAGGAGAAAATAGGTAACCCAACACTTGGGAATATCATTCCAACCTAAACTAAAAGTAAGCGCCTCTTCTGTATTTTCAAATAACATTATGAGCACTGCAGGTATTCTACAAGTTTTTTTTTCATACAAAATGCAAAAAACATGTATTTTTTACTTACTGTGAGCGATGGGTAAAAGGAAATAAATGTTTCTACCCAATACTTTACTGGTCTGATTTAATCTCACATTAAGAGCAGTCAGAAAAAAAGTCTGACTCCATGGGCTGTAATGATGTCAAGTATTTGTTTGGGGAGCACTAGAGACAAACTCCCACGTGCCATTTGCATGTGCCAAAGGGAAATTCCCAACTCATTTGCTGTTTTCAGGACAAAATACAGAAAGAACTCCAATCACTGGGGCAACAGCGGTTTTCAGTGAGTGTGTCCCCAGCTTGCACCCCAGGTGCACGCCTCTTTAAGTGACATGGAAACATTTTGAGGTTTAAAGGCAGGAGGGAAGAAGCGTTACCTTTATCACATTTGTCTTCTGATGTGTTAGCCAGCAGCGGTGCAGTGAGAACATGCATACAATGGTTGTAGAAGAAGTTCAGAAACTCGCTTTTTTCCGTTTTCTAAAACAAATAAAACTCAATTAAGTACATCTGTACTTCCTTTTCAGGCAGTACAAAGCAGCAACAAACAATTTGATCAACTCCCTCAGGTCTGCTGTACCTTTTTGGCTTGGTCTTGCAAAATTATCTTCAATAAAAAGCGATCTTCAGCTCAAAGATGATGTGGATCTTTTCCCAAAATACAGACCTGAGACACATCAAGCCAACCTATCGACCACCCAAAAACACCCACCACGGATGTGCATACACGGGGCTGTGCAAACACTTGGACAACACCACATACACACACCTTTTACTACCAAAAGTTACAGAAACTTTAGCTTATCTTTCAGCTTGCTCAAATTCAGTACTGACCATATACACCACTGTCAAAAAGAGAGTAAGAATTTATTTTTTAAAATCCTGTGAGCACAGTAACAGTGAGAAAAAGCAGTCTTTTAAGTCTGCTGAGACAATGAAGTGTCTTTAGCCCTTTGTATTTCCTTACATTAGCTGTGGCCAACATGTTCTCCGGATCTATCAGCGTACGCAAGAGCCCCATGAGCTGAACAGCTCCCCCAAGTTCAGGGTCAGTGTCGCAGATCATCTGCTCAATGACCACATTGATGAGGAGGATATCCTGAAAAACACACAGACCAACCAAAAATGATTAAGAAAGTGTCAACTGTGGAGTTGTTTCCCTCCTAATTTCTGTATTAGCTTTGGCTGGGTTTTCTTTTGGTTTGTTTTATATGAAGCAAAACGGTGCATGGAGACAGAGCTCTGTCAGGCAGAGCCCTCCTCACCTAAAATCATCGTTAGGCAGAGCTACGCTCTCATTAACAAAAACAAACAGATCAGCAACATGCTCTGACACTTCCCCATCTGGAATCTATGTTTCTAGGATCTACATTCCTTGTCTAAGTGTAGCCCCGATTCTGGAGAGGTTTGTTTCAATGTTTTTTTGCCATTTGCTCTATAAGTATATTCAAACTCCAAAACACCTTTACGTACATCATCACTCTGCTGGGCCTCTTGCATTACAAATTCTCGGACCATGGATGGACTAAATTCTACTAGATAAGAAAATATATCCGTAGCAGCAGATCTAACTTGCAGATCATCCATTCCCTAATAAAAAAAAAAACATCAAAAAATACATCAATGTATTAGAGTAAGCCAAGTTTGGTATTTATTATCAAGCAAAGCTGCAAAGAAAAGGGGAGTTGAAAGTTTTGAGGACATTTTATTACAAACATTTCTCCAAGACAGGCGATAGCACAGAAAGAAAAAGAAACACCACCACCACCACGAAGCAAAAATCTTTCCCCTACTATTTCCCTCCTTTAAAATGAACACAAGGATTGCTGTGAATTCAGTAGCCTTGATTTAGGCAGGAAGCATACACATAATGCTACATGCTATAGCACCTATGACACATGTACTCTGTACCTGCTCGCCACAGCCTGGTGGATTTGTGCAAAACAACCAACTAGACAAACTGGCACCCACATTTCTGTACTGACAGGCAAGAAGGATTAAGGATCTCCCTTAAGGTACATGGTTTTCTCTGACCCCAGTACAACTTAATCTAACAGGAACTATCTGGACTGGTCTAGCCCTGGGAGTGAACAGTGGGATTAGTGTTCATCTAATCACTCAACATCGATATGACTTTATGTTTCCAGAACAGTCAGTGCCCTTTGTACGTTCACAGGTTGTTACTCCTCTTGAATTTATAGCTTCAGAGCAACCACAGCGCTGATGTACTGCAACAGCCAGGCAGCAACAGCTTCTCCAACCAAAGAGGAGTGACAAAATCTATGTTTTCACATTGCTGATTCAGATTGCTCTATCTGCTCTGTACTCCCAAAGACAGGATTACACGATCTTTCAGACAGGAACAAGCTAACAGTTCAAGACTATCTAAAAATACTTGTTTTGCACTGTTCCAACATCAGCAGGGGAAAAAACTGAAGAAAAATAGAGCTGCCACAAGGAAAAGAGTATCTTTCAACTTTCACTCTACACCTTCAGAAGGAGTAGGCATCACAGGCTTCTTCATGCAAAGCAAAATGAATGACAGCAATAAAGTTAAGATGCCTCTGACCACTGTGGAGATCTCCAGGATTCTGAATATTACAGTAAATTTCAACATTCAGTGGAGCAAAGGTGTCCAAGGGAACTCACACAAAGGAGCTCAGCAGATCTGGAAAACTGGTTTGATGGCTGAGGGTTTTTTAAAACTTTATGAAAACGGGCTTTAAGCTCTCACTTACCATTACGATTTCAAGAGCTGGAAGAATTCCCAACTTTGCCAAAGTTTTGAAAAATGCATCTCTGTTCTGAGGTTGTAACGTCTGAGAAAACGCACAGAATTCCTTGAAGAAGTTCACCTATGGTATAGAAAACAGTAATTTAAGGTGCACTTGACTCAGAAAACTCCCTGCAAGCTGTTACCATCTGTACCAGAGCTCGTGTACCGCTGCTACGTGCCCTCCCAGAAAATGGTGTTACTCTAGTTCTTTTTTCTTCCAACCTTCAACAATGTCAACAAAGGAAAGCAAAAGAAAGTAAAGCCAAATTTATGAGGTTGAAATCTCCCTCAGGAAGAGATCCAGTCACCTGGGAGCTGCCAGCACAGGCAGGATCTACACTCCTGCCTGGCCTGCCTTTTGTTTCAAAGAAACAAGATGTTTCTCTTGTTGAAAGCAAGTTTTCAATGAAGGAATTGAAGCCATTAAACTTACTCAAGGATAAATAACGTTTGTTATGTATAGCTATTAAGGGCTCACTGGTAATACTGAGTCATAGGACTTAAAGGATCTTTTTGAATGAGCAAAGTACAGTGAAAAAAGCAGTGTTTATGTGAGAAATACAAGTGATACAGTACTTGGAAGAAAGCACACCTTTAAGGAGAGGATGTCAGCTTAGAACAAGTATATCAGAGCTTACATCACAAGAAATATGTTTCTAGTGAATACAGAAACAAAGCCTGAGCTACATATGAAATTATTCTCTGGTTACAGAAGCGTGTCGGTGACGGCAGAAAACAGTTGCAGTATTTCTACTTCATCTCTGTAGCTTAAAGCACTCCAAGAACTACCAAGACCACTGACTTACCAATTCACATCGTTTGTCATCATCTGTAGCTTCATCTGTTAATTGTGCAAAAACTTCAGACAAAAATTTCTCATCTTCCTGCATAACACAAGAAGAATACAACTTACACGATGCCTCAGAAGTTAAAACATCGATCTTTATTGGATTCCACTCTGGGTAAAGACAAACTTCACTTAAACTAAACTACAAACCAACTCCCATGCAGTAATAGGTTTGGTAGAGTAGGTGTTTGTTTCCTTTCTTTTCCTCCTCCACACCTACATTTTATCACAGGAAAGGGAAATGCAGGAGCCCACACTCCAGAGGATCCTTTCCATGCACTGTTTCAGCACTCACTCCCTGCAGCAGCAGCAGGTCTGGGAGCTCACAGTCACAGGAACCCGCTATGGCTTTTCCTTCTCTGCCATGCCCCATGGTTTACAGCTCTGCCCTACCCTAAATACCCACCCCCATGTGTCAAAATGGCAGAAAATGGCAGTCTTTCTTGCAGGCTCCCTCCCTGCCCCTTGCAAGTAACCTTCTGGGGGGTCTGACTGACATGCTTCTATGCTACAAACTGCCATGGGGGTTTTTACCACGCTGGATCTGTGCATTCATGCTACACTGTAACATTACAGGTGTATCAGTGACCCTATCTGGGACCTGCAGCCCTGCAAGGGTTCTGTCAGCCCACCTCTGCACGGGTGACCACATCAATACATGATTAGTTCACCGCAGCCGCATCCCCATTAGCCTTGTTCTCAAAAGGAGCCCCTCTGCTCACAGGAAGTTCAGCTTTTCCAACCTGCAACACTTCCCTGAGTATTATTTGCTTTGCATATTCAAAGCCTCTAGAAATGTAATTGTAGGACACCATCTCACTTCCTGTTAAGCATTTCAGCTGCACCATTGCTTAATACTCAGGAGGTGCAGGAAAACCAGGATGCACAAAGCCTCCCAACTGTTTGGGCACTTCCTTTCCCCTCTGTACCCCGGTTTCCCTGCACTCCTTCACACTGAAAAGAGCCCTGGCATTCTCTCAAGCCAAACAGCTCTGTTACCTTTGCAATACAACATAAACCTCAAAGCAAACAGGAACCTTAATGCTACAGCATTACAAAATTACACAGCACTGTACCGATTCCACTCTATAAGCTTTACTTATGCACAGAACAGACACAAATGGAATAGCAGCATTCCAATAAATATATATATATAAAAATTACATTGCACAATGTAAAGGGTGCTTACGTCTCTCCTTTTCTGTGTGCTGCTGCTAAAATCCATGTGCTTTATTAGGCTAATGGGATACAGAGTTCTGACAGCTACGGGAATGCCACCAAAGGCTCACTTAATGTTTTTCCTGAACATTTTAAGGTGTGGGGAAAGTGCTTTACAACCAAATGACACCTGGAATCAGCATCAGAGTGCAACATACACAGACTTAGTAGTTTACTCTAAGCTTTGCTGGCTTTAATAGCTTAATTAAGCCTGTTAAAAAAAAAAAAAGGGGGCAACAAAACACCACAACACTGTACTGCAACAGGCTAGAAAATCCCTACTGCAGAACACTTGGTGGCAGAAAGATCTCCTGCCTGTACAAGGTGGTTGGCACAGCGTAGTCCTGATGTCCTGAAGCCCAGGATGGATCTAGGTTTGATTTCCATGCTCACTCAGTTTCCCACGTGGCTGCTGCCCTTCACTGACAGCAGTGCTGGGGATCTACTGCTTTGCAGCACGTAGAAAGGAGCTTTACTGCCGTAGCAAACACAATCTGTTACTCCTATAAACTGCATTCTCCTAGGGAGCTTTGCTGGTGTATTTAGGGTAACAAGACTTGTAATGTGTTCACTGAACCCAAAGGAGCTTTACAGTTCTTGTGCCACAGCAAAAAGCTGATTTAAACCAGGGGACTGTGGAAACAGTCCTGAACCTGAGCTAAGTACTACTGCTTAATTCTAATTTTCCTCAAGCATGCCATCAATAACATTTCTTCCATAGATGCTTTCTGCTTAAGCCTGGAATTCTCAAGACAGGTGAAATGATGCAGGTATCAATCTTGTAAATCACCATGTTACAGTCTTTAGAACAGCTGGGCAAACCATGATACTCTACTACAGCGCAACAGCAGCGACTGAGAGCAGCAAAGAACTGTCACTGGAATTCAGAACTTCCTTCCAAGAGAACCAGAGGCAACAGCAAAAATCATTGTGTTCTGTTAAGGCGCAATTAAGCATTCAGCAGAGTAAAACTGAGATGAAAAATAAAGTTTACAGAGTGAGAAATCTCTAAAAGGAAGCAGGAACGTGGCCTTTGGAGAACAGTACTGAGTTTACTTTTAGCATTAGACAAGTAACATCCACAAAAGGATAAAAAGGGAGAGATCTAAGCCACTCATTTTGCAAGTGGGATTTCCTTTTTAGCTTCTTTCTGTTATTCAACCAAAGTAGAAAAATGACAAAAAGTGCATTTGTGCAATTCTGCAGTTTTGCTTCCCCCTTTTTCCCCAGTTCTCTACTGCATTTTAAGAAATATTCCTTATGGCAATGTCCTCTCCCTCATGCCCCTCTCTTTCCACAACTGTATTGCTCTCCTCTTCGATCCATCTTTACAGAGAGTATGCACACTCCAAACAAAGCTGACAGGTTTGTGATGTTCTGTTCTACACCAAGCTACTGTTTTTCTAGGGACACAGATCAGAAACAGAACAAAACCACTTCAGTACCCCTGAGTTGGCACCACAAAATTTGAACTGAGAACACCCAAAATGTTACAATGTTCCCCTACAGCTCTTCACCAAGGCTCCTTCCACACCTTTTAAACCTGCTTCTGACCACAAAGTATTTCTGAAATAGTAACATGTTGGCTATTTATTACTTCTTTTGGATATCAGTAGGCTGAAAAAAAACCAAAGCTAATTCATACCACAACATGCAGACTGGAAATTAGTCCCACAAAGTAATAGTAGTATAACAGAAACGATTCTGAACATGGTCTTTTGAACAACAGAACCAGGATTTGTTTTAAAGATGTCACACATGTCCTGGATACACAATACAAGAAGTGGCTCCTTCCTTAGGTATCTACACAAAACCAGCTCAAAACACGTACGCTACTTGGGAATCATGGAGAAGAACCTTTACCTGTTTGCAACCTGTTAAAAAATAGTAATGTACTGGCCTGAAATCTGCCATTTTAAAAACAAAAAAAGTATCAGAGATAAAGGGAAGCATTCAAAACATCATACCAATGAAAGCCTGTAATGACTGATAAATTTACACTGCATTAAAGAGCCTTAAACAACTTTGAAACTACAGCTAGAGGTGCCTACACATAATCCATCCATACCATAGTAAAAGCCGCTTACCTGCAACATACTGACAATCTCAACTTTGTTGAAGAAAATAAAGGAAGTGAGGGTAGAAAGAAAATTCTCTTCAAAAACAGATGGTGTCGGCAAGATGATGTCCTGAATATACTGTACCCTGTAAGTCTGGTGGATTTTTTGCCTGAGTTCAGAGTCTGTTATAGGAATAACCTCCTTAAATTTTGCTGTTTTGGTCAAGAACTCCCTGTGCCGTTTTGGCTGAGCCAAAGAAGGATCATACTCGAGGCATCCAACAACATCCATAATACACTCATCAGAAAACATCACCTCAAATAGAGTTGCTTTGTTAAGGAACAAAATTCCTCTAATAATTTCATACAAATGATGTAAGCCTTCGGTGTTCTCTAAATTCTCGCAGACTTGGAAAAGCTGTAATAGTTTTTTAATATAGCCTTCATTCTCCAAGGCCAGTGCTAGCTTTTCTCTACGGATGGGTGAGGAGAGAACAGAGGTAACTAGGTCAGCAATCTCTTCAAGTTTGTTGAGTTCACAAGTAGGAAGGTCAATCAAAGGACTAGTTTCAGGCATTTCTTCTATGTGTTCCTCTTCTGACTCAATGAGGTCCTGCGTGACTTCCACTGAGGGATCCTTTCCTTGAACCTAAGAAGAGAGTGCACAAAATTACTGACTCATCCCAAAACATATATAAAATCAAAGTAAGCACTTTGATACCTTGAGCTGCCTAGAAAATATCTAGCCATGCAAAGGAGTAAGTATGCTGCCTCTAAATTCTAGTCACTATCATTATCCTCAACAGTATGTTTGTCAAAAATCAAACCACACCAAACCCTAACAGCATCTGTGCAGCCAAGAAGTCTGATGCACCCTGGAGACAAGCACAGAATATAAAAAGAAAAGAAGGGCCTAAAAGAACCTTAACAGAAGTGCCTCAAACAGAAGGGGAGGAAGCTTTAAACTCCTAGAGAGAGCCCACAGCTATTAGCAACATAAAGTGAAATGTAACAAACAGACCAAGAACAAAGGCAGGAAAACACCTCAAATACCATAACTGAACAAGGAAAGAGGGAAGCAGTTGCGTCCCACTTGTGCTCTCCTTCTGCTTCATCTGCCTCCCTTAACTGCTCTGCCTGGTCTTCTCCTTTGTTCTATCACTGCCACGGCTGATTCACAACCTCCTATCGGTAACGTACAACCCGGCAGGCAGGAGTCTCAAGGGCAAAGCGGAAAGAGTTTCAGTCTGAGGAGACCCCAAGGTTAGTGGTTCATATCACCTGATCACATGGAGACCTCCCTCTCAGACTGGTCATCTGCTCAGCCCCAAGTTAAAACCAGGGCTATTTCTCAGGCTCACATACTTGGGGTCACTAGGATCAACTCCTTTCAACAACAGAATTTTAGAACTGTCCAAGAATGTGTAAGGTTGGAAGGGACTTGAGAGTTATCCCGTCCAAGCCCCCTGCCTTAAGCAGGGACATTTTCACTAGATCAGGTCGCTCAGAGCCCCATCAAGCCTGACCTTGGATATTATAGAAGACATTATACCCCAGAACACGCAGAGATTAACAACCCATCTAAACTGACTGATTTGTTCAAAGGAAACTGTTTGGAAATCCGAGTTCTACGTTTCTTTAGGTAATAGCTTTACATTGCACTGTTTCAAAACCTGATAATGCTATGATGAATTCCAACTGAAAGCCCAGGTTTCTTCTTTTAAGTAGACACAGGTGCAACTCCACCAACTTGTTACTTTAGAATTTGTACTTTCAACTCTAAAACTGTTTCACAATACAAAGACTGAAATACCCACAAGAAGCAGGGAGTCAGTAAAACTTCAGTCTTGATGAAAAAAATATCACTGAGATTTTTGAGCTTATACAGCAATGCCACCTCTTTGTCTCAGTGAATTATTTAGCTCCTTATGCATTTACAACACATTTTCAGCTCCACCGCCCTTCAACAAGCCAGCTTCCCAAGGCTGCCTGGGAGAAGGACAATTCAAACATCTGGCATTCTCCTTTTTAATGAAAGAAACCCCACACAAACAAAAATACCTCTAAAATACCCAGCACCCGAATTTCATCCTTATATCGATTTTTTTCAAGTTAAATCCTGAGCAAAGTGCGCTCCAAATAATACCAACACAAGATGTTGCACAGAAAAGGTGCAGGAAATAATGACAAGTATGTGCCTATTTTACAAGTAGGTTTAAAAATTACAGAACAAACATGTGAAGTCACAGAAGATGCTAAAACAATCAGAAGAAACAGAATATTCAGAGTTAACTGTACCTGGCAGATTTTTTCCCAAATTTCATCACAGCCAGCTTTTTCTTGAAAACTCAGTGCTAAATCATAGTTTTCTGCTTCTGACCAAACAATCAGGGTATCCTGTTGAAGACAAAAATAAGTAAGTAAAGACTGGTTCTGAAACAGAACTACACTGTGTATTAATCCATCTTTCATCGAGATCTATAACTAAGGAAGAAATAACCAATGTTACAATTGTCAAGAAAGAACATAAGCCACTAAAATATTAAATTACCATTAAAATCAGCTGTTAAGGGACATAACCTTTCTTTTTTGCTATTTAATGACCGTTACTTTACATATTATACATAAAAATATACTATCATATCTAAAACACTTCTAATGAAAAGGGAACTCAGGGACTTAAGAAAATCACCAGTACAGTAATTTCAGACTTTTCAAATTTAAGAAAGTATAAGCAAGAATACAAGATTACAGTGTTCCCTCCTCAGAGTTTAGCACAGCCATAGCCACATCCAAAGCAACGCCTCACTAATGGACCTAAACACTTCAACTATTTTTTTTTAACTTAAAAGACACAAAGCTTGAATAATACTAAACTTGTGAGTTACCAACATCTTGCCTAAAGGTACTTTCATGTCAGCAAGGGTGGGTTTTTCCCCCCTCTGTTACTATTGTTTCTGCCAATTGAATTTGTGCACATGCACAGTGAATCCAGATGATTCAGACCAATTTCTGAGGAAATTTTTATGAGGTTTTATGAGGACACTTGCTGCTGTACTGTAAGCACCATTAGCTTCTGCTCCAACATTCTAGTACATAGTTCAGCATCCTACAGGAAACTCACCTTCATGTTAAGATGTTCAAACTGAGCAGCACTCTGCTAACTCTGCAGAGCATTTGATAAGCTCCAGAACGGTTCAACGCTCTGTCAAGCTCATTGGCTTCCTATTACCACACCTTTCTTTTTCTTTTTTTTTTTTTTTAAACATCAACAAGCCCTTGCTTAAGGTCAATAAGGTAATTTACTTCACACATTTACAGAGATGAGTATTCACCACACAGCTTAGCAAGGTTTCTAGGTCTGCACCTTCTGCACCCCTTTTACTGTAACAAAACATTGAAAGTGATACCTTTGAGCTTTGCAGCCAAACCCAGACAAATACCCAAGTGGCTTACAGCTACCTCAAAGGTACTACTTGGTTTCCTCTGTGCACCAAAGGACAGGAAACATGAAGCTGGTTATTATCTGTAAGGCACTCACTATGCTAAAAGGCCAACCCATGACACAGTGCATCATACAACCCCTATTCTGTCACCCTCCTTCAGGTATCCACCAAAGACAGAGGAACAAAACCCTAACTACCACTAAACAATCATCACCACTCTCGAGCCTACATTCTGAATTGCCACTTCTTCATTGAGTTTGACCAAAATCAGGTTAGCTTAGATGGTTTAAACAGACCATTGTTAACAGGGTTATCTGGGCTTAAATAGGTCAGAGAGCACTCACAAGTACTTCATTTCTTCCACTGGCAGGTGAGGGGTCAGCAATACTGACCAGTAAACTCTTCCAGCAGCACAGCTATCTGAAAAACACGTGGCGCTCTCTGCAAACACAACTCACCAGGCGCCACATTTATCACTCTGGAACATGAGTGAACATCAGCATTGCTGATATGGCATTAATTCTTCAGTTCATTTCTAGTCATCTTAATCTGTCAACATCCACGTGTAGTTGTGTTGGTTGAGGGGTCTGTCAGTCTTTTTTCTTTTAAAAAAGAAGTTTATTGCAACATCTTTTCTTACAGCGATGCTGCTGAGAAGTGACCAGCATCCTCCTCCCAAAATGTAATCACAGGCCACACTAAAACCAACAGCATTCACACAGGCTCAAGTTTTTGGTTCTTTTCTTTCTCATTTTTATAAATTCCTTTCAAGGGACAAAGTTTTCCCAGTCTGGAAAGAACTGAGCTCACTGCACTATGGTTTTAATGCTGTGAACGAGAGTAATTTGTTTATATTACAGTGCCCTATATTACACTTGCACTGTTGTCCTACAGTCACAAGCACTAATAGGTGTGCTCCCAGCTTTCACGTGAACAAACTGTACAGCTTCACAGAGCTGACAGGGTTTTTGCTTACAGCTGTCCACCCTCATCTGTGGCTCATGGACAGCTGAATCTCTTGTTTCCAATGTGCCATTTTATGGTGAGCAGTTGAACTGGGCTTCAAGGAAAAAAAAAAAGACAGTTGTCAACTGTGGGAACTGAAAAGTCTGATCAGCTCCCTGATCAGGCTCCCTTTTACAGGTTAATTAAGAATTCTTAAGTACAATTTTATGGCTGTTACAGAACTCAAAGTCTGAAACATTTATCTTAAAACATTCTGTGAAATTACTGATGCCCTGACACTCAAAATCAGTGCGCTACCAGGTGAGCTGAAACTCAGAGGTGCCTCGATAAACAAAGGCTGACACATACACGAAGAAGGCCTCTTCAGAGCCCAGAATGACTCAAATAAGAGACACAGTGCAGCAGCTCAAACGACTGCGTGCATCCACAGAGATTTTGTGAGAACTCCCGAGGCACTGAGCGGTACTCCTTACAATCTGTGCTGCCCACACAAAGCACAAGTTACATAAGTTTCTCCAAAAATATTTCTGAAAGACTAAAAGGCAGTTTCACCAGAGAATAACCGTCCAATACCAATACAGAATCTACTGCTCTGGCGTATGCTTCCTGCATGACCTAACACAACCCACGAAGACCACCAATAGACCTTCCAGGCCTAGCTGCTGTGTGAGACTCCCACCTGCTTAGGTTAGCACCAGCGATGCTGCTCAGCTGAGGAGAGCAGCACTCATGCTCCTTAATTTGCTCAATGCAAGACAAACAAAAGAAGGTATTAATTCCAAACAACAACTGAAACTAAGAGAGCGGTTCAAACCCTTCAGCAGTGTCAGTGCTGCTTCGCCCAACATTTTCTACCCCACCTCTCTTTGTTTCGGCACTGGTCCTTCATTGCCCTGCGAGGCCCAATTGAGTGTGCCGTCCAGTGGGCCAGACGGGGGGGAACACATGCAGCTAAAAAGTAATCCAGCAAAGAGGTGTTTCAACTGAACCAGTTCCTACATCTAACCTGTCACACAGCTACACAAATGCTCCTGGCTGGCATGAAAGAGGAGTGAAGCAGCCCTCTGGCAACTGCTCAGGCTGGGCTTAGCAGCACCCCTGCAAAACGCGTTAAATCCTGGCCTCCAGTAACTCTGATTTTGCCTGGAGCAAACTGCTCAGTTGTCACATGAGTGATGGCAACGTCATGCAAAAGACAGTATTTGCACACATTCCTCAGCTGAACTCTGAGAAGGAATAGAGCTCACCTAAAGGTGACCTAACATCAGAAAGCAGCGTTCACAGGAGGGTTTCTGTAGCAGTCTGAAGCCTTACAGTTATGCAAGTGAAAATTACCGCTGGAGGAGGTGGAGGAACAGAGCACACGAACAGACCCGTCTGATTTCTCGCTGGAGACACGCTCTTCTGCCAGTTTTGCCAGGGAACAGTAACCTCAAGCAGAGGGTGGAGCAACAAGAGGGTGTGGTAACAACTTTTTAAACTGCTCCTGCTAGAGCCTCTAGAACACGCCAGACGCTGCCCTTTGGCCAATATTGGGAGTGTGTGTCTAGTTCTCAAAGCCCGTGCCTCAAAATCCGGGGGGATCTAAAGCTCTTCATGCTCTCATGCTCTTTGCATACATGGAGTTATTCTTCTACCTGTGCTGAGCAGTCTGGCACCTACATTCAATCCAAGTCTTCTTTCTCTTGAGAAAGAGGTGATGATTATACTACGCCTAACACGCTGACAGAGTTCTGCACAAAAGCTAGTGACCACAAACACGATTCACAGAGGCAGATAACAGGCCTGCCCTGTTTACAGTTAGTCAATAGGCACAGCAGCACTTAGCGCGAAGAGCCTATTATTGAGAATCGCAGATTGATGCACAGCAACTGAGAACCAGTTGGTTTTCTTCACAGAATGTTGCTATGCAAATCACAATTTAAGCTATAACAATCCTGTAAGCCCATTCAAGTAACTTACCCGCAGACAGATGTGTAGGCAGGGCATGCTTCCTTTCCATCAAGCTGCACCATCTCGAGGCTTTCCCCAAACCCAAGACAATCAGCACCTTAGTACAAACTTGCAACTGAATTCTGGGAAGTGGAAGAAAATGCTCTCTTCACACTGCCATTCACCTACAAGGCCCTGCCCTGGGCAGTCGGTACAGCCACAGAGTCCTTGGGCTACCTACATAACAGACCGGGACACTGGGAAAAGACCATCTCTCTTCATCTCCAGCAAACCAAAATATTTTGCCCAAATACTTCCACCTTTTTCAAAAAGGCTCTGCTCCTGAGCCACCCAGGGTTGAATATTACAGTCCTTTAGTGATAAGACTGAAGTGTCACGTAGCATGGGAGCGCTACATTAACGTCTGCTTTTTGTTACTCTGCTCAGAAAGCAGCAGGTAAAACTTGAGGACAAAGCTCTGTCAACTGAAAGCTGTATCATTTCAGATGACAAACCAGCCTAGAACCTGTCTCTGGAAATCATCAATCGTTCTTCTTCAAAACCAACCCAAAACCAACCTAAGCTTCTTCAAAAGCCTGAACAGTGAAACAAACACTTTCAGTCACGAGGACACAAATGTGTCAGAATTGGTAATGAAAGCCAACAAAAATAACCCCCAGCCCTACTATTTCAAAACTTCAACCTACAAAGATTTCCACAAGAAAAACGACAACAAAAGCTACTTAAGTGACTCAGAACTTTGCTACCAAGCGGAGGCGACTTTCAAATAATCAGCTGTATGACATTTCAGAAAGCAGGCTGCAAACTGAAGCGATTTAAAACTTTACAGCAACATGATCTGCATTTGTATTTCATTATACACTAGGTTCCCTCTACTAAAACAGGAAACAGTTCAAGGCTCTTGACTTTGAGAACCTTGCAGAGCTCCATAAAGACTGACCTCCTTCCTCAGCACGGCCTGCCCAAGGAAAGCCCATGACCATCATCCACCTGACTACACCCACCGATGTCTAAGTGGAAACCACAGAAAACAGAGCCTTCTGAAAAGCTGGGCTTGAGATTGACTCACTCCTAAGATAAAGTCAGCTAGCCTGTGCTTGAGAGCTAACAAAGTCTCTTTCCTCAGATTCTCCTGACTTGTCACTACTCCATTAAACCCTCCCCCCCCCCCACCCCCAAAAAAAAACCAACCCAAAAATCCTTAAAGATCTTTCTCTCCATGATTTGGGAAGAACAAAACTACTGTAACCATGAAGAGCAGTATAAATCACTGAACAAAAGGAAGGCAGAATCTGCTGCAGAAAAAAGGGACAGAAAATAAACAGTAATAACCACTAGAACAATGTAGGCAGAGGCACCAAAGTTTAATGCAGAAAAAGGAAAAAGTAGTAACACCAAAAAAGATTTAGTAAGCTTATTTTTAGGGGATTAAACAGAAATGACCTATTAACATCATTCCCAACTGGATTGCCACTTTGTTTTGCAGGCTTACTCCCAGGAAACACAACGGTGCAACTAAGTCTCACCACGGCCAGTCACTTTACTTGGGGTAGAAACAGTATTTAAACTACTGAAACATCAACAGTGAAAGAAATCCCGCAAAGACAAATCCCTCAGCGTTCTTCCCAGAGAAAGAATGCAAGAAGCAAATATGCTGGAACAGAGCTGGCCAAAGTTTTCCCTTCCTAATTCAGCAATTATTTCATATGGCCTAGGAAAGAAGACAAAAGTTCCACGCCAATGTTTCTAACTAATTTCCCTGTAATTAGTTCAATACTTATCCAAATTACATATATTCTCTTCAAAGCCTAAAGTCCCAAAAGGGCATTTTTTAGAATACCTACATTTTAATTTCCAGAACGTGAAGCATTATAACACCTACAGGCTTCTAAGCAAGCTTTTCATCTCTGTAAACAAAACAGTATCCATATTTCCATGTCATGCTGCTTTTTTTCCCTCTCATGAAAAACCCCACTAGTTCGAGCATAAAGCAATTCATTAATAATCAGGTAAAAAAAAAAAAAAGCCTAGCAGAAATACTTGCCTGCTGTTTTTGATATGCAGTATTTGGATTTATCTTCGATTCTAACAGTAGCGAACCTGAAAAAAAAGGTATGAAAAGGGATTTACTAAGTTGAACAAAACAAACATCTCCATGCACCTTACAACCACAGCCCAAGTGCCAGCCAACACAAGCTCAACCTAATCCACATCTTAGGGAGAGGCCAGAAGCGTCACCTTTGAAGATGGCTCCCTAAAACAAGCCAGGTAAGTAAAAATACAACATAAAAATCCATAGCAAAGTATCTTTTTCTAATTTAGACCAAAGTTTTCTGCAGCAGTGTGGTTTTCTCCCAAAACCTGGGGTGCTAAGCAGCTTGTTTACAGGCTGTTTAGCAAATCTGCACCAGGTAGTACGCTGCCCAGCATTAAAATGTTTTTACTCACAGAAGACACATGGGCCATTTGCTTTTATTTCCTTCAACTGTCCTTCAGAAGTGAATCGTCTAGATGTGATAAACCCAGGGACTTTATCTTGTGTATGCAAGCAGTGTATGTAACCTGGCAACAGCTCCAGAGTAATTTATACCAGTCTTAGGTGGTTTATGTAGCACATTAGCACCTGTCGGCTGACAAAGTGCGTACCCTCCCCTCCAAGAGAGACCCTTAAAGTGACTTCAAAGTGAAATAAATCATGAGGAACACCACATAACTCTAATACAACCAGTCAATTCTAAAGAGAAAAGAACCCAACACCCCACAACAACCAAGCAACTTTGCGCAGCAGGAAGAAAGGGAGAAGAGCACTTCAAAAGCAAACAGAATTATTCTGAAGGAGAGCAAGATGTCGTCACGCGGAACAACTTCACCCCTCCCCAGGCCAAAGAGATGCAGCCAGCTAGGGCAGCTGGAAGGGGGGGAAAGTCTAGGGCCACGGAGGCAAACACTGCTGCAGCTTATCTGGGGAAGAAAACTTTGAACGCAGCCGCAAGCTGAAGAAAAGAAAGGGGGAGGGGAAAGAGGAAAATAACAATAATCCTCTGGGGTCTCCTCCGGTAAACGCGGGGAGGGAAGACACCAGCAGCCAAGCCCGGCGGCGGCGGGTGTCAGCGCCGGCGAGCGGGGCAGCGATGGGCGCCGAGGCCGGGCGGGCTGTGCGGCACAGGCCGGCGCCGCGGGGAGCAAGGGGAGGAGGCCCGGGCGGCG
>VZTU01025943.1:45048-66649 GCA_013400835.1 Zapornia atra
GGGCGCGGAGGGGCGGGCCCGCCCGCACCTTCTCCCGCCCCCAAGGAGTTTACTACAGGAAGAGGGGAGTGGGACATGCACAGGAACGGGGATTTGCGTCGCTCAGCCGTGTAATGCCTCAGCTTCTGGCCCCTTAAAGGAAAGCTTTACAAATACATATATATTTGTGGTTTTTTAGCCTAGCCGACCAGGCGATACCAGCACAGACAAAGCATTCCCCGGTCACACGTGGGGAAAGGGCCACGGCCATGACACAAAACGATGGGAGAGATCCACACCCAGGCCCGGTTAAGCTTTAAGAGCAGCTGGGTCTCTAATAGCTGAGCTATTTCTTCAAGTTTTGAAAGAAAAGGGCTCCCTGTACCCTGCAATATAGCTGCGAGGTTAAGTCATGGCATCTGCTTTTGCCACTTTCCACCCCTTTACCACAGCTATACCTTAAATGTGGATTTTGGCGCGTAGAAGGCTCAAAAGTTAAGCTAAATACAAATCTGTTCTGTGAAACCTCTCTTTAAAAGTGCTTCATAAGTCCTCACATGCACTGTCATTTCAGACAGACCACCTGCCAGGCATTGTGGAGCTCGTAAGTCTTAGTTTTCCATACAAAAACACAGTCGCATATCTCCTCTCTACTAAAAATAATAGTAAAATAATAATTGCATCTCAGTGATTGCATGGGAATAGGAGAAAAGGACACAAACCCATGCAAGAAATCAAGCTGTGCAAAACAGCGGGGACTCTGGGGAAGAGGAGAAGCTTGAAAGTGTCTCAGAATGAAACCTTTCAGGCAGAGAAGGGGAAGGGAGATGGGAAGGCAGGTGCTTCCCAGGCCAGGGTGTGTCTCATTCCCAGACAAAGCAAGACTTTTCTACCTCTTGCTTAATGGCAAAAGCAGTTCCACCGGTATAGCTCTTACAGGACTGGCATTTCTTGGGTGAAGCTCACTCTTGTTCCAGATGAAGGGAAAGAGAACGTTTACTACGGAATACGCCACTGTCAGTAATTACAAGCAGCTTTTCCATACATTAGAAAAATATTCTCTAGACAGATTTATAAAATTTACATCTATGTAACATTTAAGTCTCAGCTTTGGCTCTGACATGAATTGTAACAGGCCTCCTGAAGATGTACAACCCTTCAGCACACTGAACATGTGACAGCTGCTGATCACTGCTGGGTGCAGTGTTCAACCTGCTGCATTGGTGTGGTTGAAAAGTATTTTACATGCCTTGAGAGACAGCCTCCTGCATCTGAGGACCAGAGAGTCTGCTTATTTAACATCTGTTAAACAACCCACCTCTAAGAAAGGCAGGATTCACCCCCAATTGAGCCTTGGACTTTAACTATTATGCTACTGAAGACACACAATCGTACGAGTTCTTTTTGCAGAAAAATGATGACTGTAAGATACACCTCTGAGAACTATCATATGCACTTACACATGGCCTGATACACTCAGTTTTACACACTGGGCGTATTTCTGCCTCTGTGAAAGGTCAGTAAAAAGAAAATAAATGGAAAGAAACACAAACCCCAATAGGCACAGCGTATTGCTGCTTCAGGATGTCTGCCACACACACACACACACACTCTCCCCTCTCTAAGACTTCCATGTGAGCTCTTCACACCCAGCATGGAAAACAAAGTATGACCTCTCCTACTCAAGATTAAATACAGTACTTCTCCAGATAGGCAAAATAGCAAGAAACCACAGCAGAACATTCTGGAGCAAATTCTTGCCTATCACAGTGAAGAGCTACAGAAGGAATAGGGGATACACAAGCCAGAATTCACATGAAAAATCTATTTCTCTGCTTAAGCTGGGAAATAAATCCATGACTTCTCCAGGCATGAAATCAATGCCACTCCAGAACACACAGAGATTAGATTCCCTTGGATGCAGGGCTCCTTGTTGTCCAGAACAGTATCCAGGACTCCACACACGTGGTGAAACCACAGCATGATCTTGTCATCTATAGCAATAAAAAGCAAGTCAAGTCCAAGGGGCTTCACCTGAAGATGATACACAAAGCCTGCCCCAACAGTTCTGACATATCTGATTTAAAACCAGGGTGAATTCTTGCCCAGGAAAGCAATACATCTGGATCTCCACATTGTAAGATTCAGAGACTGCAAAGCAGCACTTTTCCATCGTGGCGGTGCACCTGCCAGTAGCTCATTTCTCCTCATTATTGCAAAGCAACACACTACAGCTGTTAAGAGTTTTCTATTCTTCATCAAAACAAAGAATTGTGTTAGGACAGGCTGCAGACAGAGCAAGTCATCAAGTGTCACAACATGGAGCAGCAGGGAGCTCTCATTTTTTTTTCTTGTTTTCAAAAGCCAGCCAGACAACTCATTCCTAAATCACTTCAAATTTCTTGGGAGTGAAATTAAGAGAGTGTATCACTCCCTCTGGCATGTAATCCCAGAAGTACAATTAGGCCAGCTCTAATGCTTTTATTATAGCACTTGTAATATTTATTGCTGGCATTTAAAGATACCCCAGCTTCTGCTGCTTTGTGCCTGGGTGAAAATTTCAGCTTAGTCAAATAAATGCATTTCGGGCCCTCTTCACCTGCTCCAACAACCCAGCCTCACTTTCCTAAGCAATTCCTTTCAACAGCTCCATTTAACATGGGTCATTACAGAAGCTAATTACCTAGGGCAGAGACAAAAATCACACTTTCAATCATGGCAAAACAGCCACTGTGATAGGGCTGAGCTCGCACTCTCAAGCGCTGTTAACCTACCTGCTCTCTGGTCATAGCTGATACCACCTAAGAGTCAAGTATCTGCTGCCACGGTCCAGCCTGCCGCTACTGGTGGCTCTTGAGTGAACTTGGGATGTCTGAAGCCAGCCTGTCTCCCCTCCAGGAAGGTTCAGACAAGCACACACTTACTCAATTCCTGGCTCCCATTGAGCTTCTCTCCTCAGGTGAGAGCAGCTGGTTTGTGCTCCTCCCAGACAGTTTCCAAGTGTATTTTTTTTTCCCCCCACCCCTTCCCATAGGGCCTAAAACTCGTTACAAGTGCAGAAAGTCAGGCTGACTGTACAGGTTCTGCCACAGTAACATAAAAGTCTTCCCTACTTTATTGTCTAATGAACACAAAATTCCCCAGCTCTTCAATAGTTGATTTGCTGAGGCTGCCACCTACCACACAAATCATTAACACTACCATTACCACAGGCAAGAAGATACCTTTACAGGAAAGAACTGAGCTCCTAAATCATCCATTTTCAGATTCAAATGCAGGCATCCTACCACTGCCCTACCTAAACCAAAAAGCTTCTAAAGTTAGTATTTCATGTAGTATTTAATAACTAGAACATCCACCTGTTCTACTACAAAAAGGAGCCTTACAGAATTCATTCTACAATAAAGTAAGCTAAACTTTGGAAAAATACTTAGACTGGGGAGGTCAGTTTCTGAGAAAAGTTATGAGAGGTGGAAGTATCTGGGCTTCTCTTTAGGGACTTCAACATTTGCCTACCTAATTTCCTTAACACTGTCCAGATACGTAATGAACAAGATATCAGTCAATTAAGTCATAGCAAGCAGGGACATGACAATTCTTCCTGAGAAACAACAGAATAGTCCTCAGAAAAAGAAAAGATTGCTGAGGAAAACTTTTCAATCTAACATGATGAAAGACAGACAACTACAAAGAAGCAGGCCAGTCATTTCATTCTTTTAATATTTTTGCTTAGAATATTATAAAAAAGAGCATTTTTCACTGTACATTCACATTTCTCCTTTCCCCAGTGCTTTGGTTTTTCTTTCAGGAGGTTCAGAGCCCACCTGACATCAGGTGGGAAGTTGACTTTCTCATTAGGTCTACACACAAACTGGTGAAGATCAGAAGGGACACCTCTGATTTTCAAAGTCTGTACCTCACAGTAAAAAAACAAGTAGTTCTGCTGAGCCCCAGGAAATGTTTTCAAGTCTAAACGAGACCAGTGAACCCACTGATGGAGCATAATCAATAGAGGAATTCTGACACTCTTAACCAGGGTGTTCTAGAGGGAAGATTTACCACATCATTTATCCCAAAACTATTATTAATCTTAATGTTGTAATTATATACTTTAAAATGCCGCTTTAACAAACCCAGATAATAAATGATGGGTGATGTTTCAGCCAGGTTCTTTGTTTTGCCCCCTTCTGCTCAGATATTTTAGCAAACCTGAACCCCTACCAGTTTCTGATGTATTTATCTGAAATGGTGTCAACCACATTAGTGATTAGTGGTACTTCTAAGTCTTTATCTTTTACTCAACATTTCAATCTTGCACTAAAAAGCCAGTAAAATTGTGGCCAAGTCTCTTTTCTCAACCAAGTATACAGGATAATTCTGCCTTGCCTTGAGGGTCAGGAAATTTCCTTCTCCCAGGAAAGAACTATTAAATACTTGGTTCTCGTATTTACATTCTTATTTTGAGATGATAATGAGAAGAATCTTAAGCACTGAAGTGTCATCTGCTCTGCAGTCCAGTTCCATGTTCTTAGGTTCTCATTTCACCCTTGCTACACAAGATAAGAACATTGGTTGTTTCTGGTTTTATTTTAAAAGAGTTTTTAATCAATTTGAAGACTTTGAAGTTCTACATCACCTTTAAGCATAAATAGTGCCTGTGTTAAAAATATGATTCACTACCATCCAACTGCAGATTCTTGTGAAGACACCTACAGATTCTAGCAAAGGCAGCTTGCATTCCCATGAACCACCACACCTTTCCTCCTGAAAGAGACAGAAAACACTCTGTAACCAACTGATGATATCAAGGCATGAAATTCAAAAGCATTTCTTAAAAAAAAGTATCATTCAGTGAATTTTAGTCTTTCAGTGTTGTGAATCATTCCTAGATTGCCACAGATGGCTTGAAGTTATCATTGGTTCACTTCATTTCCATTTGCCAGTCTCACTGCGTAACTGCTCTTGTCTTTACAATCAGACACCTTCCAGTTCTAGCAGCCTCCTAAGGGAAAAAAACTGTACACAAGAGTTTAGGGAAAAGTTTAGGTCTAAGTCTGTTGACAGTCAAACAGTGCTGGGAAGCCAGTTTGAGGGAAGAGCTTTGGGCATTCCATTAACTGAGATGGACAAACCTCCACTAATTGGCTCAAAATTTTCAAGAAAACAGTTTATTTTTTCTTCTCTTTCCCTACTCTTCCTTTTAATTTTTTTGTCTATAGAGTGGCAAGGTAGAGAAGAGGGCATGCTTAATCAGATGTAGATTAACAAAGAAGCTTGTTTTGGAGAAAGCAGGTGAGCAGTATTTGCATACCACTGCAGGGTAACTGTATGGTATAAAATCCAGACTGATCTTTACAACTGCTGTAAAGAAAGTGCAGCACTGAGTCATTTGTTGCTCTAGCCTTACCTGTCACTGGGATGAAGTGGATGACTCTGGAACGGTACCTCCCAGGACAATACTGTTTTTGTCAGTCAGGGTTTTAAGCACAGCTGTGGCTGGAGACTGTAGGATTTTACGTGAAAGCCTCATCCTGCCATCAGTGGGATCACGTCCAAAGTATTTAACCTGTTCAGAAAAACAAAACACTTTCAGACTGACCAACTAAGAGCTGGAAATAGCATTTTCCTTAAAAGGTGGTGTTTTGTTTGTGTGTTCCAATTTGATGCTAGAAATCCCACAAACAACTGTCACTGTTTAGCCTGTATAGCTCTGTCAAATTAACATGGTGCCTAGATAGCAAGGAGTATGGAACTAAATACATCTAATTCGAAATGATCAAGCCTTTAACCTGCACAGAAAGGGAAGCCAATACAGAAAAATATTTTCCATATAAATACAAAATAAAAAAAACTACTCAAATTCCAAAGTAAGAACAGCAGTTAGCATTTTAAAGTTAAAAAAAATAAATTACCTGAATTTCTTGTCCAACTTCTAATCCCAAGGCACTAGGATGCTTAATCTAGAACACAAGAATTCAGAAAAGAAACCATTTCAGTGTGGTTAATTTTCTAAGGCTGGTTATAAGAGTTCCCTCTTTTAGGGATTCTTCATGCTGCACTTCAGACACTCACAGTGGCTCAACACTACCTTACGAGCAACAGGTTTCTAAGTGTAACGTAAAAAAGGGTATTGCAGATCTGAAGAACTTGGTGTGTGCATGTGTGTGTGTGCACAAAAGCATACACAGTTGGACTGTAGCAGGCACGCAGCTAGATTGCTTGCAGCTTTAAGTGCAGGGCAAGGAGAAGTTAAACAGAAAAGTGCTGCTAATTGAACCCAGGTTTTTAACATGAGAACGGACTCTAGACCAACAGGACGTGTAATACTACTAACGTAGACTATGTTTAGTGGGAAGCAAGTAAAAACAGATTTAACTGTTTGGTTTACACTTGTTTAAGCATGTATTACCTTTCTTTGATCAAGCTGTGAATTATGAAGTAACACTGGTGTCATGTTTGGATACAGTTTTACCATCACCCCAGAATCTCTGCAACAGAAAACAGTGCTGTTCTTTCAAAATACATTGAGGGAAATCTGTGCTTACCCTGCACACCGCCCCCAAAACAAGCATTAGAAAACTCTGCATAAACAAGATTTTACTAGTCCCTTTAAAAAAAAAAATCTTCTATCAACCATAACACGTACACTGAGCTCGTTGGAAGTGGATGGAAATGACTTATTTCAGTAATAGGCACCAGCCAAAAAGCATGTGTCATCACAATCCTGTATCTGTCATGTAAAAAAGTGAAAAGCAAATTCCTACCATGTCTCTCAGATACAAAGGAAACAAAAGGACTTGGGTTTTATAATTTATAGAGACGTTCTAATAACTAAACAAACAGCAAAAATGAATGGTCTTAAGGAACAGAATGATTTTTCAACAGAGGAAAAAAATATCAGGAATTACACAGGTGTCACTGACACAAGTTTGGCATCCTTAAAAACCAAATTATTTTACATTGTATTTGCACATCAGGAATAGAGCTGTGTAAATAAAAGCACTTTCCATACCTTATCTCAGTTATCGTGGCTGTATAAACCGCACCAAATTCCAAACTGACTTCTTGCTGAGGAGGAACAAAAGAAAACAGTAAGGACACAAATTCACAAACTGCAAAGTGAAAAAGCTGACAACAAATGCTTGTCCTTACATCATCTTTGCAGATTTCACGGATAAATTCTCTTGCTTCATGCATAGCACTGGGTGTGGGGGCAAACACAGAATACGTCTCTTCATCCAGCTGACTGACGGTTACACCTTTGAAACAGAATTTAATGAGAGGATTTAGATGAACATTGCTACTGTTTCAGCAAACCAAAAAGTTAAACTATAATATTAAGTAATAAAGGAAAGAATTTACATTTACAGAAAGAATTTACATGTAAGTGCTCATAAAAGAAGTCTGATGTATTTAATAACAAACACACCTCTACTATCCTGGCTGACTATTGGTTGCATATTACCTTCACCACACTAGAGAGATGCCAAGGGTGGGCTATAACTAGTTTCACTGCTTTGATTTGTTTGATCGAGTGTTTGTAATGGCATAGCATCTCAGAAATACTTATCCCTAATTCCTGAGGGCTATCACAACTCATTCTAAGTGACCTCTGTCACTCTGCATTTATCTCAACCAAAGCATCAGCTGCCCTATTCATGAAACAGGGGTGAAAAATGCATCGACTTTGAATTTGGCATTTAAGGTCAGGCAGGACAAAACACAGGGTAAGCAAGTAAAATTAAATTATTCCAAGAAATATTATAAGGTCAGGAAACCTGTCACACACTCTTAGTTAAAGCCCCAGTACAGGTCACTGCAGCAATGTGATAGCAGGTTGGATTTCTAACATACTCCAGCATATTAACAGTGTATACAAGCTCTTCACAGAATCCTAGGAAAGGAGCTGATGAGCTCAATGTCCCCTCTTAACCATAGCAAAAAAGCTTCAGTTTATAGGAAGAGAAACTGTATAGTTTGACACTTCAACATACTCATAATCAGACTGGCTCAACTTCACATCTTTCATTAAACACTATCTACAATACTGTCCCTACACAATCCTTTAATTGCCTCTTCCATAAGCCCTGAAAAACACCATCACATGCACACCAAGCTTCAGGGAATCACTCCTGCACGGCAAACTGCAAGCGCTTGTACAGAGAGAACCTACACAGCTAAGTGGAGCTTCACCTAGCTCTTCAAAACATGCGCATCTCCTGCCAAGGTACAGACTCAGTTTGTACTAGCTGAACACACAAGTCTGAAAACAAAGGCAAATACTCTTTGGCAGCCTTTTAAAAATTAAACTTCTGCAGCTTTATTTCTGCATAAAGCAGAGACTAAAGAGTACCCTTTCCTCTGCATAGCTCTTCCTATCTGAGGTTGTTGCCGCTGAAGCACAAAGGCCCGTTCTGTGGAGGCGGTCTACACAACAACTGGGGAAGTTTAATGTTAGCTACTTATAGTTTCTGAAAGGGCACAAAGACAGAGATCAATAAGGTTCAGCAATAGCTGCACTACTGATACTTGTGCTACCAAGATCCGTTAACTAAAACACCGTGCTGGTAGTTTTCCTATAAAGAAGGGAAGCTAGTAACACATGAGGATAAATTATCACAGGAATCAAGAATGTCTTACCAGTCTGTGCTTGAAGTTTTTTCAAGTTATAGGCCCCAGGACCAACGAATCTTAATCTTTTTGATAATGGAACATGTATAGTTTCTGAAAGAGCATTTGAAAACCCTTTGAAATGCTAAATATAATAATCTTGAAAGCTACCACAAAAAACAAGTCACATTCATTTAGGTTTTAATCTTCTAAAGCTACTTGTATTATTTGCTGAACATTGATATAATTACTCTTAAGAATTTAAATAAATGAAAACGTAGAACAAATACTTTGATGAGGGTAAGTAACCTTAAGCCTTACCAATACCAACAGCCACAGCTATTCTGATTTTTTGAGTGTTTAGCAGAATTGAACTGAAATTATGTGTTCTGGTGTACAGTGAAATAGTACAGTGTTGCTTCTCATGGCAATAAACACCAAAAATTCACCTCAAAACCCGCCATCCCCCCCAAAAAATGACCCCAAGAGGCAGGGTCAGGCAACAAGCACTCATTAAAAAAAAGCTGGTTTAAGCAGCAGCTTCTTGTTAAAGCCATCATTATAGAAGGTACACAATCTTATCAATTCTCATCAACATACAACTAACATTACCTACAACCGGTCCGCTTTCTTTTCTGTTAGGTCTGGGTTTTGCCAGTGTTTGGTTCATAATTTGTAAGATCTCCCTCTTTGCAGCTGGGTGGTGAGCAGTAGAAGAAAGGAAAAAAAATACAGTTTTGTAGGGGATTAAAATAAATGTATGCAGTTTTTGTATGCAGTTTTTGTAGGGGATTAAAATAAACATATGCAAACATAAAGATCAGTTTGTAAGATCTGCCTCCTGCCTAATTTGAGAATTTATCGTGGTCACTTCACCCATTTCAGGCAGCACATGTTTGCTACAGCACCACACTCCACTCTGTGTACACCAAACTTGTGCCTCCAGCACATGTATTGATTTTGTACAGCACAGAACACTCTGCGCAGTTCTGTTTCAGAGCATTATTTAACTAAACCAGAGTGTTGATAAGAGCAACAGGGTGTAGCTTTGATTACTAAGTTATGGTTCACCAGCCTGGAACTTCAGCTGAGCTGCTTGAAGTGATACATTGCTAAATAGGAATTGATAGCATTTTAATACAGGATTTCTTACTCAAATCTTGCTACTATAATCAAGTGGAAAGTTTTCTCTTACAAGTAGTTAAATCCTTATTAAAGCTTGTAGCTTCAGTTTTTCATATGGCTCAAGAACGTTTTAGTTGTCCACATCAGAATACAGACAGCATTAAATCTCAGGAGTAAATAAAGCTGCATTCATAGGGATTTAACTAGCAACAGCTGCCTCCTCCCTCTCCCAACATGACCAGTCAGAAGCAATTCAGAGTTTCAGCTTCACTACCTGCACAATTCACAGGCTGCCGAGCTGCAAGAGCTTAGCCAGGAACTCCTCGAGGTGACACCAACTTTTACTTAAGTTGTAAGAACTTGCTGTTCAAAAGACACTTAAAAATTGGTCCTTTAACATTAGTTTGGAACTTTTTTTTTTTAAAAACAACCTTTTTTACTGATTTATTGTACAGCAAAGAGCAAACCTTCCCCCCCAACTCACCACGTCTGGTTTTAATGCAGTATGGCAAAAATTTTATAAACCAATATAGCTTAGTAATACTGTACTTGCATCAGTGAAATCCAAAATTGCATATAAATATGCCATAATATATTCTGCTACCCTGATGTTGCTCTTTTGTGAGGTTCCCTCACTTTGCTATGGCACTGATGATGTTGCAATTTTTCAAAACAAGTTATCCACTGTTCTCAATTGGGGACTGTTAAGTGTTACACCATTTTTGTTCTAATAAAAAATAACCTCCAGGAGCAGCAAACACTTTCACTGACATTACACACAATAATATGAAACTTAAGTGCAGTGGGAAGTGCCTGGCTTTTTGGAGACTGAATGCTCTCCTATGACACAGAGAGCTCTTTGGTTTGTATGAAGTGCCTATATTGAAGTGTAACAGGAAACACCCAAAACAGACCGATTTAAAGAAAACAGTAATTTTCCACAAAAATAAAAATCATTTCGTTTAATAAAACTTAAGAATGCAATATAATTCCACATGAAATATAATAAAATGGGTGCAAATACAAACACTGACCTACCTGTAGCTTGTTGAATAGCTTCCATCACAATTTTTATTGGTATTCCTGGCAATTTTAGATCAACCTAATATGAAAAAAGTTAAGTTAGATCAATATAAAAGGAAAGCTTTCTTTAGATACAATGTCAGAGCTGTGTTTTCAGGAAGATCTAGTGTTACAGTACCTGCAAGGCAGTTATTCCTTTACTTGTACCAGCCATCTTGAAATCCATATCACCATAGTAATCTTCAATTCCCTACCAGCACAGACAGAAAGCAAGACAATTGCAGTAGCTTCATCCCAGTGTAAAGTCTTGTTATACTATAATACATTCTCTGTTTCAATAAGCCACAAAGCAGTTCTGCAGACTTGTAATTACTTCTGAGACTTGTGTGTTTTGCTTCAGCCTTATTTTGTCAGGATTAAGAGTGTTCCCTTTCTCTCCTTATAAACACAGAGCATTCAGGGACTAGTTTCTGAACAATGGATCCCCACTTGATTTTGTGTTACCAGTGGCAGCCACAAGAAGTAGCAGCAGCAACACCAGCAGCTACGCCAAATGTTCATTCCCCATCTGATATATCGTGATTTTCAGTAAATTAAAATATTCAGGAATTATTAATCTCTTTTTCCAAAAAGGAAAATTCAACATTTATTGGAAAATGGAGAGTTTATTAGAGCTTAGAAGAAATAATTGAGTAATTGCAAAGATCCTAAGAAACATGACTGGACATCACACAGGGATTTTCTGAAATAAGGGAGGAGTTTGGGAGACAAAACAGAGAAGATAAAACTATTGAATATTTCTAGTAGCATATGCTCCAGAATCAGCTGGGAAAAACATGACAAAAGATGGCCATAGAGGGTGTTTCAGTGAATTAAGCAGCTAGAAGCATTAGAAACACTCACCAGGATATCTGTCAGCAAGCGATAGTCCTCAATATCCCCTTTATCCAGACTGCATTTGGTAATGAGACCTATTGCTACACCTGCCACTGCACTCGATACTGGAACTCCTAATAGTGGTAAATAAAAACACATTTTTATAACCTTTGGTCGTTCTCAGATCCTAGAACACATTATCATATGTGTTTTATCCTTGTAAGCACTGTATTTGGTACCTGCATCCATCAATGCCAAACTTCCACCGCATGCTGAAGCCATTGAAGATGACCCTATGGAGTTGGAATACAGTGGAACCAGAAGGTATCAAACATTGGTCAGAAGTATCCGAAGCAAAACTTCAGCTTTTTTTAAGAACAAAATTTAGTCTCTAGCAACAAGCTAAAAGTAAGAAAATCATAATACCATTTGACTCTAAGACTTCAGAAGTAACTCGTATTGTGAATGGGAAATCCTGGGGAATAATCGGTTTCAGAGCTCTTTCTGCCAGTGCACCTGTTAAAACCAAACAAACACCCAGATGATCCACAAATAAAACTAGATAAAATATGGAAACTTACAGCATGGGACTACTCTAGCCAGACTTACCATGTCCAAGTTCTCTTCTGTTCATACCCGTAACTTTGCCGATCTCGTTAGTTGCATAAGGTGGAAACTATGAAGTAAAAAAACCATGTATACAGAAAATTACCTCTCTTTTTGCTTTTCTATTTATAAACATGCACTTCAGAAAACATCTTTGAAGTTTTGGTGCATCTCAAGGCATAAACAGATTTAAAAAAAAAAGAGATCAAACCACCACATGACTTCACTTCAGTCACTTAGTTTGCAAAGCAGGACCAGTTTAGGAAGTGTTTAGAAATGTTTTTCCTCCACGGAGCAAAAGAGAATGAAGCAGTCACAAGACAGCTGAAAAACACCACAACAAGCTGACTCCTATTCAACTTGTCAAGCAATACATCAGAAATCTTGCTTCTGTCTTATGGATAATGGAACAAGATAAGCCTGTTCCTGTAGGAAATACTTTGGGTGAGTTCCAAAGGCTGAAATGGGTCCAAGATGTAAATAACATACTACACCAACAGTAGTATGTCAGCTGAACAAATTAATAGAGTTTACCAATATAATAGGGCAGGTTAGGCCTGCTTTCATTAATCACCCATTCTTAAGGAGCTATCCTAATGTTAAGATATTAAAAGGTCTGTAGAAAACAGCAATTTTAAAATTATTTAGTGCTTTTTAGGAAACCAGCACTTTTGCTCATGAAGTGTCATATATATTCACAGATGAATTAGAACTGATAGCTTTTAGCAAATCTAGAGATGATTTATACCCTTGCAAATGATCAATTTCAACTACAAAGCAAAACATAAAAACCTTCTGTAAGCCATGCAGGAAGCTGTGACACAATAAAAGTCTCACCTCATAATGCAGCATGAAGTTTTTGTCTTTTATTCCACTATTAATTAAAAACAAGACAGTGTCAAAAAAGAGCAACCAAACATATCTTAAATACAATTGTTAATACGTAAGATTATATGCAGTTATGCTTAGAAATAGTCCCAGCTAAACCAATGACTCTGTAGATTAACTGATCACCCACATTTTTTCCTAGTTTTCTATCTAATAAATTAAAAAGCATAGTCTACAAAGGTAAAACCTCATGATAAAACCATCATTGAAACAGTTTCCCTGCAGTTTGAAACAGAATAGGTCCTATTGGTTCTTTATGCTGGTTTTGAGAAAAAAAAAACCCAAGTATCAAACTGCCAGAAAGTCAGCATCTCACTGTACACACTGCAGCAGAAATGTAAGCACTCAGAAGGAAAATTCAAAGTCTCTGTAACCACAAAACAGCTCTTGATTAAATCAAAAGAGCGTGCTCAAAAAAAGCTACCCAAGTACCCCAGGACTTGACTCTCAGCAATAAACACAAACCAGCTAATCTATAAAGCAAGCTGCATCAAGTCAAGCCCTGCGTGTAGTTTCATAGAGAGGCAATCTCTCGGTCATGAAGCAGCCTAATAACTGAAATTAAATCCCATTATTTAAACACAATTAATTTCCAAGAATATCAAATTTACACAATATGGACAAACACCTCTAGGCCAAAAATGGAACTAACACAAAGCTGACACACTAAAATGTAAAAGCTCTGGTGGGGTGAGATCACTGAACTGCAGCTTTGATGGGAAGGAGTTTCCCCTCCCCAACACGTTAGCTCCCAGCTAACAAAAAGTTAACGGCACAAGGACTTAAATTTTCCTTACTCCATTAAAAAAGAACATACTTTTGCCCTCTGAACATTTTTATTTGAGACAAAAAGAGAGTATTTAAATGAGCTGATTCAGTCAGGGGAAACACACACCCCTCTCCCCAATTACCTGCTATTAAACATTTTTTTTTGCCTTTTGTGATGATAAACACAAGGAACAAAGACAGAATCAACTCTCATCAACTGTTTTATATAGAGAGACTTGAAAAATGGACACAATTTTATAGATTCTATCTTGATTTAATATTTTCTTTCTTTCAAAACCAGATCAGATGCTACTGTAATGCTCTCCAATTTCAAAAATGCATCTACAGAATCAATGTAGATTGATTTATTTTTTCTTCACAAAAAAAAAAATCTACCAAGATCTTTTGCAAACAAGCCACTTCAAAGTCTCATTTTGCACATTTTTCAGTCCTAACAAATTGCCAAACCTCAAGGAAATTTTATCCAGCGTGCTTAAATGCTCTCTCTTTTATTACCACTGATAAAATATATACTTACCTCACTGCTGTTGAGATGAGATCTGATTTTACACTCGATTCTATAGAGTCAAATGTAACTGTACAGAGAACCTAGAATAAAATGACAGAGGGTTACACAACCTGCTCTCAAACACCACTTTGTTTCACAGCTTTTGGTGGTTATGAAGAATCAGAAAGAATGATTTCAGCAACAAAGACAATGCCATCACCTACAGCTTCTGCAAACCCTTTTTTTTTTTTTCCTTCTTTGCACACAATCTGTAAGGATTATATAGTTTTACAAGTCATCACATTTAAAACAACTAATTTAACACTTTTTAACCTGGTAGGAGCCTAGAACAGTTTGTTCACTAAGAAACCAAACTCCTTTGTTGAAGAGCCAGGCCCGGATGCAGCCACAATGGGGTGCAAAAGGACAAGCTGTGTTTATCACAGACTTGAAGCATACATTATCTTTAGTGGCATAAGAGGGGACAACACTGAGGAGTAAATCACTGTTTGTGGCTTTCCACATACCCTGTAATAAGTCAGATCTGAGGCTGACAGTCTTCTAGGACACTGACCTATGAAAATATAGAACACCAAATCTTGAGTACAATCTTTGTTCAATCCAGCCAACATATATGACTTTTTTGGGTGCAATTTCCCTATGTAGTCCAGGTTACATATGGAGTTCCTCTAAAAAGATTTCTCCATGCACACTTTAGCATCACCCTACATACCAACAACCCATTAACTGAGTTCCCCCATTTCTCTAAAAATGAACTGGGTTATGTTTTACATGAAAATCTTTTGTTTCAACAGGTATCTTTAATGTAAGTCTGCATAGGGGGATAAAAAAGCTATGATTTGGGACTCAGTAACAAGCGATTTCTCTTTAAGCCTCACGAGTTGCAAAGCTTTCTTCTCAAACTACCCCAAAACAAACCCCCACCAACCAACACCACCCCAAATCTGACAACCTGAACTGAACAATGAGATGCCTTGTAGCTTTGAACTTTCATTACCAGGCATTCTTTGCAAATTGTGAAGACACAGTAATGGTTACCAGACTCCTTCTGAGCTCTCATGTTTAAAATGTTATCCTAGCACCTGTCTTGTTTGTGTAGCAAGGAACCAAGCTTTGTCTGCTGTCTTAGTGGATTCAGATATATTTTAATCTAAACTGTTTTCTAGTTATTACTACTTGATTGTGAAGAGAAAGGAAATTTTGCATGTAAATGAAAGAAACAAATCTTTCCACTTTTGGTAAATTAATTTATAATTTCTGACGTTTAAAGATACTACCTGTGTTTGACCTCTCTGAAATAAGGCTGATCCATGAAGCATTTTAAACATGTTCACTTCACATTTAATGTCTCTGAGGGAAGTCAAATCTCTCCCATCACACCTACAGTCACAGACAAAAACGATGAGACAAATTAAACTATACAGTATTGGACAAAAAGTCAACAGAAATATTGTTCAGGAGGAGTTTGATGTAGTTACCTTCTATATTCATTCAGAACAAGATTTCTAAAAATATCCCTTGAAACAGTATTGAAAGATTCCACAATTTCATAAGGCTCAGCTTCTGGAAATTTTTCTGTGTATAAAAAAGAAATTTTATCTGAAGTTGGAAAATGAATTATATAGAACTTTTCCTGAAATAGCTTGGCCAACAAAGAGTGTGCTGTAACTCCAAGTAGTGCTTGCCCATTCAAGCATTCTTTAGATATTAAGAAAGCAGAAAAGCATACCTTTCAGCTGTTCTTCTGTTTCAAGCCTTATTTTGTTAATTGCTTCATCTCTAGAAATCTAAAACACAGAGTTGGCAACCACTTAGCTCTACAGAGCAGAATGACAAAAGTGGTTTGGGCTGTTGGGTTTTTGTTTTAAAATTCTGTAAAACTCAAGGAACAGGATTGCTGCACAAATTCTAAGACTGACAATGTATTGCAAACATATTTTGGTCAATAAGAATTCACAAAATTTATCATTGCTATTGCAAATACATGCAGAGGAGATGAGTTACTAACATTAGCTTAAAGAAACTAAATCGTACTACAGTTTCATTATGATAATAATTTAAAAAGAATTGTATCATGCTTGAATTGGTTACTTACTTTATCATGGCTAGAATCTGTGAACACTGCATAGATCTTGTTAAAAGCAAGACTTTGGGAAGAAAAGGAAGAATTTTTTAAAACATAGCTTAGAAACACTTTTAGAATTAGTTTATTTTGAGGAGTAAATGTTTGTTTTCATTAGCAGTATGAAAGCACCAGACTGACATTTACAAACATCACTAGCTCCAGCCATCCCTCCTGCCTGCTCTCCTGCCACCTCTGGAGTGAGTTTCCACATCCAAAGCAAAGCTCATACAGGCCAACACTGTGTCACCAGGCCACAAGAATGGCTTCACAATACGTTCACTGAGCTTTCAGGGAATTTGGTTTGCCCTGTGCCTCTTACTAAGCATAAAACAAAAGAGCTGAAGACCATGTCCCCAAGTTTCTATGGGAAACACAGGAACTAATTCTGAATGCTCAAAACGCACTATCTTGTTAATCAACCCCCCAAACTACATGATCAGCTCATCAAATAATCGTTAAACAAGTATTTTCAGTCACTTAACAGAATTTAGATCAAAAATATTTGTTCTGAACTTACTTCTTCACACATTCCACAATCTCTTCAGGAGCAACAAATACCTTCTGAACGGTTCTCTTGACAACACCCCGCTCTTTCACTAGTTGCTGAATTCCCTGAATTATTTGCTGGGTGTGCTTCACCCCGACTTTGATGGCATGACAGAAGTCTTGTTGCAATATATTCTCTGCAGTGGCTTCCAACATAACTAGCAATGGAAAATTAAAAATGACATAATTATGATTTTATTGTTCAATAGCAACCTAACTCAACTAAGGAAATACAGATTATAAAATATAAATATACATCTATCATTTTCTTTACAGAACCAAAAGTTACCTAAGGTATCACTGTCGTTTACTGCTACTATTATGTAAAAATTCCAGTTTCAAGGGTTAACAAAAAAGCTGCAAAGAGGCACCCACTTGATTTCTAAATAACAGATATCAATTAACCTGCTTACCAACTTGATTTTGCAGAGCCCCAGCAACAACTAAATTTAAAGCACTAGATGCCATCTGTTTCCGAGTTGGATTGATAACAGTTTCTCCATCAACCAGTCCCACCCTTACTGCACCTATGAAGAAACTCCAGAAAATCAGTATTATTATAATAAGGACATTCTTTAAGGCATTGTTTCACTTTGAAAAATCATGTATCTAAAACAATAATTAAAGCTATAGGTTAATTTTAAAATACTAGCTACTTATTAAGAACAACTATGTAAGTTAATATTATCTATTCAATTTCTTTTGGGTAGTATTACTGGGTTGGGCAACTACAATACACAAGGCTCTAAGTCTACTGGGTGTGTTTTGTCACTAGAGCACGTGTTTTCTAGAAAAAAGGTAGCTGAAAGGAAAATACAGCTAAATATTTATTCTTGGCAAAATCATTTCTCTTCCCCAAAAATATTCACGATGAGATAAAGCTCTTTGAGTTCCTGGAGAAAAAAATATTCTTATCCAGCTATTTTCTAAAGTATACTTTTCACAAGTTTTTCTAAAGAAAAAAATAAGTTATTGGTCTCTATACTATACTATATCTAGATTATAAATCCTCACGGAAGTATATTTAGTCCAGTAAAAAATGATGCTTTGAAGCACAGTAATACTATCTATTGTCAGATTATTTTCAATATTTGCAACCAAAGCAGACTTCAGATTCTTGTTAACAAAAGAAAACACAAACTGCAGCCCAAGTCTCCTGTTATATCCCAATCAGCCATAATTTCAAAAATTCTCTCTCACCAATAGGACCATTCCAGGGGATGTCAGATAGTGCAAGTGCAGCAGAAGCTGGAATAAAGGCATAAAAATAAATCTGTATTACAAAAAAGGTATAACATCAAGTCAGACACAAGCAGTAATTCTGAACAGTCCTCTCACCTCCATTAATTGCCAGAACATCAGGATCATTGACACCATCTACTGCTAAAAGATTACAAAGGATCTGGCATAAGATAAAAGACAATGAATCATTTTGGCCTATGCATTTTTATTAGCTGTCAATACAAAGCTAAGGAAAACAAAACAAAGCATTCAACCTCTTTACCCAAGCTTTATTTATCCAAATAAATCCAGGTACCTAAACTACAAAGTCCATGAAAACACACACTAATGTATAATATCGTATCACAGAGCATACACTATTAAGCCTTCTCTGTCCTCTGTTGTACAGAGGATATTTAAATTTTATCCCTGTATCTCCACAATGAAATTTGGAAACTAGCATGTATTAACAACACTTTAAGACAAGATGACAACAAACTGAAAAGCCGAGTTATGCTATTAGACTATTTTTCAATGGGTAAACTTTCCTGGATGCTAATAAAAACTGCTTTTCTTAAATACTGCCTGTATCATGTGAAATTTTAATAGGAATGGAAGACTTGGGTACATCCAAAGGTAGCTACAGTTAAGGACATGACCTACCTGTGTATCATAGAAGTAGCCTACTGGAAAGAGAGGTCTGATAGACCGATCTGCAAAAGAAACATTCAAAGTCTCAGTGCTTGGTTTTCAGTAGTTAGTATTCAGTTTGTCTTGTAATAATCCCAAAGGAAACAGGCAAAACAGTTTAAATGAATGACCTGAACAGAAAAGGAAGGCAGAGAACCCAGCAAAGACATTCAGGTTCTAATATGATCAACTGTAAAATCTCCACAGCGCTCAGAGTACAGCAAGAGGTATTTGGGTGAGCATCCCCATCGGCACATAACACAAGGTAACACATACTGAAAAAGTCTTCTGTGCTTTAGGATACAAGTAATAGTATTTTGCCAGGAACTCTTCAGTGGAGAAGCACAGTCCTCAGAGAAAGAGAGCAACAAAAGCATCTATGTTCAAAATGTTGAACTGTTTCCACGGCGCACAGACTTCCTTTTATTTCTGTCTGAAGAGAACAGGACTGTGCCATGGCCCAGGTCTCACAGGCTGCCCCCTCTTCTGAAGATGCTGATGTATCTGACATCAGTTTTTATATAGATGTTGGATTTCAAGGTATTACTTTATTAAAGGGTAGAGACTTCTCAACACCCAGGCTTACACATAAAAGGAACATGCACACAGCCCCAGCTGATACAGTTTCAAAACCAAGACACCACAAGTTTGTTTTCTTCTGACATTACAGCAGATCAGTTATAAATCACTCTATTTCCATTCATGAGATATTACAAAAGCTAAATGTAAAGGTTTTTTTTTTAAACTATAAAAGCTTATGCAAGTAAGATGTTTTGGCCTACCTATTACTCTGCTTGTAAGAATTTCTTTATCAGTGGAACCAAGCTCTCTTCTTAGGTAGTTTGTAGGAATTCTTCCTGCTGCAGCAGCTTTCTGACGATAGTCAACCTTTTAAAAACAAAATGGGGAATTCCTAAAGACAAGAGGTTACTGATTTCGGAGCCACAGGTTAGAAGAGACACTTCAGAAGGCCTCTAGTCCAATGTTCTGCTTAGAGCAAGGTCAACTGTGACTTCAGATGATGTTACTCAAGGCTCTATCCTGGTGCCCAAACAGACCCTCCCACTCCATATAGTATGTGGACTGCCCAGCCAGGCCCCAGCCTGAACCATTTTCAAGGCATTAGTTCAGGACTTTGTGTTTGTCCTTACAGAATTCCATAAAGTTCCTGTCGGCCCATTCACAGAATCACAGAATTGTAGGGGTTGGAAGGGACCTTGAGAGCTCATGGGGTCCCACCCCCTGCCAAAGCAGCTCCCCAGCTCATATTGCACAAGTCGGCATCCAGACGGGGCTGGAATCTCTCCAGAGATGGAGACTCCACACCCCTGGGCAGCCTGTCCCAGGGCTCCCTCACCCTCACTGGGGAAAAGTTCTTCCCCATGTTGGTGCGAAACTTCCTGTGCTCCAACTTGCAGCCATTGCCCCTTGTCCTGTCCCCACAGACACTGAAAAGGGGCTGGCCAAATCCCCCAGCATCCCCTGCCTAAGATATTTATACACATTATTTAGGTCCCCCCTAAGTCTTCTTTTCTCTAGACTGAACAGTCCCAGCTCACTCAGCCTGTCCTCATAGGGGAGATGCTCCAGGCCCTTAATCATCTTCGTAGCCCTTCTCTGGACTCTCTCCAGGAGGTCCCTGTCTTTTTTTTTTTTCCCTCCTGCCCCCCCTGGCCAGCAGCCTTGCTTCTGAGCGTACACAGCCCACCCTAATTTTGGCATCACCTGCAAACTTGATGAGCAGGAATCCCAGGTCACTGATGAAAGGCTGTGAACCAGGACAGACCCCTGAAAAACCCACTACGATCCTCAAGGTAGAACATGAATCATTAACCCTTAATAACCACAAGACCCCAAGACTCATAAGACAACTGGTTTTCCAGACACCTGAAATGTAACGTCTCAACGTGGATGTTGTAGGAGACCAAGATCACCAGACTGTTGTGGGAAGCCCAGCTAAAGTTAAGGTTGACAACATCCACTGCTCATCCCTCATCTATGAGCTTAGTCATTTTATCACAGGCTACTATTGTGGAGTCCAAGGTCTGTACTCTGCTACTGGCCTTCCCCATTCTCCCCAGCATCATCAACTCCACTAATGATTACTACGGCTGACGATCACCAAACTTACTCTGTCATTGATACTTACCACTAATGGCATAAACTGAGATGCAGAAGGCTTAGTTTTACTGACTGCTGTGACCATCACTGCCGTGTCACCGAGCTGGATTAAGAAAAAGGAATAATTCAATTACCTGCAACCAAGTATCGTGTGAAGTCCTAAACTTACTCAAAAACTAAAACCCCAGGATATTCTTTGCAGAAAATAGCTACCAACCCCATGCTCCACATCATTATTTTTGCTTCCCAAACAATGTTTCCTACAAAACACAGCTGTACATTCATTAGGAAGTCAAGTGCCACTCTGTATCCTTTCAACAGGCTCTGATGTCCTAACAATGACTGCTCAAAGTTACAAATTCTGCAGTTGCACGAATTTTAGCTTTTTTTTTTTTACCTGAACAACAGCAGATCCATCAGCAAACCTTGCAAGTTTTCCAGAAGACAGCTCCATCTTCCTATCAGAAAGAAATAACCTGTTACTTGGAGGAGGG
>VZTU01025943.1:67392-117954 GCA_013400835.1 Zapornia atra
CTCCGCGGCTACGGCGGCTGAGGAGGGTCAGGCGGCGCCAAGCGCGTGAGCGCGGCGGCTTCTCGAGAAGCCTGAGGTAAAACGGGGGAAGGAGACGCCCCGCGGCGGCCGCGATGGGGCGATGGGCGATGGGCGATGGGCGATGGTCTCTTCAGCCAGGGGACAGGAGAGGGGACAAGGAGAAATGGCATCAAGCTGCCGCAGGGCAGGGTCAGCTCAGCTGGGAGGGCAAAGTTCTACCCTGGCAGAGTTGTGGGGCTGTGGCACAGGCTGCCCAGGGAGGGGCTGAGTCCCCAGCCCTGGGTGTGTTTAACAGCTGGGTAGATGAGGTGCTCAGGGATCTGGGTCAGCACAGGACAGGGACGGTTGGACTTGATGATCTAGAAGGTCTTTTCCAACCTTGTCATTCTGTGATAGGAAGTTCCACACCAATAGGCAGAAGAACTTCTCAGTGAGGGAGCCCTGGGACAGGCTGCCTAGGGGGGTGTGGAGTCTCCTTCTCTGGAGATATTCAAGACCTGTCCAGACACTGACCTGTCCTAAGGAGCTGCTTTGGCAGGGGCTTGGACTTGATGATCTCTGGAGGTCCCTTCCAATCCCTACAAATCTATGATTCTGTGAATTAAACCCTCCCTGAATCTTTTAGTAATTAATCTTACAGCTGTATTAACTGCTGATCCCCTAGCAGGGTCTGGCAATTGGAGCACGGCGACAACGTCAAGACACTCACACTGAACTTCAAGGTTGCAGTCATCCTGAGTAACTGAAAGGGGCCACTTCATCACACCCCATCACATCATGCCTAGGTAAGGCAGCAATAGTGAGTGATCCTTAGCACTCCTTTAAGCCAGGAATGGCAGCATACTTTTCAAAGAGTTACAAAGTTGTTCTCACCACAAAGGCTCCAGTTACAACATTTGTGCTGTTACATGCTGAGATGCAACAAAATGTTACTCTTATGGGACAGGGGATTTGTTGGTACATTAATTATTGCTCAGGCAGGTTATTGGTCAGTTGTATAATGCAAAAGAGATTAGTAATGACAACTTTTTATTGTCTGTGAGCATGAATGAACAGTAATGTGAGCATGGAGATCTGATCACCCCATGAGTGAGATCTATGCAGGATTAAATTAACACAAACTGCCCTGCTTCATCCTGAACTCATCTGTCATCTGGAGCTAACAATTTAAATTTGGAGGATATTTAATAAAAAAATTTAATGCCATTTACTACTGGCTTGGTTCTAATGCTATTTTGATGCTGCTTGTGGTTTACCAATCTTTTCTGTTTACTTCACTGGATTTTTCTGTTAAAGCTGCATTTATAGAAAACAGATTCATTGGCTGGCAGACCAGTCCAAGTAATAATTTTTCTTCTGTGCCAACATGTTTCTTATCTTTTTGGCAAGACACAGAAGAGAGAAATGAGATGAGTGATCCAGAAACTTAGGGTATGGCCTGGGTAAAAGTACCCTTAACTTTATCCAGATTCAGAATTCATTGGTGCAGTTTTAGAAAAATATATTAGGTGGCAAAGCAAGAATGTTCACCATGTTTGCCTGAATTCATATTTGCTTTGCTGCTGACAAACAGAGGTTTGGAAAGATTTTTAAAATGTAATTATTACTCATTAAAATTGCTATTCTCTGGCTCATAGCAAAGAATGTTTCAAAGCTCTATACTGCTATAAAAATGCATTTCATTTTGTAAGAGTGATAAAGGAGTGTCTGGAAGGACTTGTACCATACAAGAGACATAAACAACACAAATCTTGTCTTCTGTTAAGCACAGAAGGTGGTTACTTTGGGGTTTTAAAGCTTAAATTCAGCTGGGGAAGCCAGCACACTTAAAGCAGGGGCTTACAGGATACAAGTGACAAGCAAATAAGACAGAGCAGTGCAGCACTTCATGGGGACTGCACACAAAATGATAAACCTATGTCAAACAGGTTGATGTTGCAGCATTTTACAACACAGTGTAACAAAGGTGTAGAGGAATATATAAGGATGACTTAGAAGTGAAGATCTAGAGCACTGTCCATATATCACAAAGGACAAAACCACACAGAATCAGTGTGAAAAGTGTTTTTCTTGAACACTTTTGCAGTGAGCAGTAACCAGCACACAACAAACACTTCTGCATTAGCTCCAAATGCCTGACATATTGTCTCTAATTTCTAACAGTGATATTCTGTCACCCTAACTGCTGTCATCAGCAGTATCACACAGTCATACCTCGGATTCTGACATTGTTCTGAGATCTTAGAGAAACACCATAACTTTCCAGCTCTTGAGAAGCAGCCATACAAAATATATGCTTCAACTTTAAAGAAAGCCATTCATCCACATGACTTGTACCAAAGAAGGAATTCTATAGCTGAGATTATGTATGGTTGTACAAAAAGCCCAGAATAAACATTTTAAAAAATGTTTTTCAGATGATGCTTTTAAAAATAATGATTAACCTTGTTATTTTTTCCATCTGAACATGCACTAGAAGAGTTAAACAGCTCACAAACAACAGTGAGCATTGAAAACAGATCTTTTAACTTAAACCAAAATTATTAGATAGCTTTTTCCACACTCACCAAAATGAGAAGCCTTCGTAACCCTCACGGGCTAATATGTTATGGTCATACTACTGTAACAGAAAAAGGATACAAGGACTCATATTTAGTTCATGATACAAGGCAGCAAAGAAAATTCACATTTAACCTCAAGAAAAAGGAAAAAAAACCCAACCCTGTTCATTTATTCAGCAAGGTTTGCACTTTCCTCTGGTATTTTTTTTTTGTACCCAGATCCATAGCCAGTCTTGTGATACATAACATTAACCACCACCAAAGAACAAGTCACTTTAATTTCCCCATTCACATCTCCCCCATGTAGTTTGGAATTAGGATAAGAGCCATGCTTTTCTTCCAAACCTCTGCTTATGCACAACAGATGCCAGTAAACTGGGAATAAACCTGTTTTGCACGGAAAATTCAAAACTGCAGCTCGTAAACCACCCACCAACATTTCAGAAGGCAAAAAAACCATCCAAAAAGGTGTTTTTCCAGCCCTGTTTAAGACAGATGTGTGATCTTTTTGTACTATACAAGACCATACTCCACACAGAGGGCGCCACACTGACGAGATTGCTTTGTAAAATTAACTTCCACAGATACTCTTTCAGGTCTCAGCAGGGGAGGCCACACTTTACTGACTGTATTTCCCATTACTGTCTTCCCAAAACCAGACTGAGCGGGCAAGTGGATGGTCCATGCTCTGAAGACCAGCACATTTGGATTCTTTCTCATCAAGGGAAATAACAAGCTCCAGAGCCAAGGGACCTCTGCTGTGAACGCCCTACCCACAGATGTTCAGCAACCATAAATAAGGGCTAATGTCAGCTCTGGTGACAGCACATGTGGAGATAGATTTCTCTTTGCTATTTTATTGAAAATGTATCCATCCCAAGTCCTGAGGGCATGCTGAAAATGCTAATTAAAATTTGTACACATGCTCCTTGGAACGACGTCTAGGACTAAAACCCCTCCCAAAATCTTTCTCCACCCAGACATCAGAGTTCACCCAAGCAGGCTTTTCTCTCCCAGTAGCCTTGAGGTTGGGTTAACCAGGCAACCCTCATAGCAAACCCCACAGAGAGGGAGCCTGGAAGTCAAAAATCTCTTTCTGTGGGGGAGGTTGATCCCATCATGCTGCAATATGAGGCACATTCCCCCAAAACAACTTGCTTGACCCTGTGCCTACATTTCAGTCTTAGTAGCTACAACTGCTACCACTTCTTGCCCCATCCAGGCAACCAACCACAGTATGTGTTCTGCTTCCAGAGGCTCTGGCTTTGTGGCAAAGCTATTCCATTTGAAAGGAAGAAGAACCAGTTAGAAATTAAAAAAAACCACAACAAAACAATAACAAAAAAAAAATCAAGACTACTGTGGATACCTGCAGCTATTCAGCACAAAAAGCTTGAGCTTGCCAAGAATTTTGAGAGTCCACCCTTGGTAGCTCTTGCTTGTAAAATGGGATTTCAGAGCAGAGGTGTCTCTGCTGTATTTGTAAGTGTAACCTCCACAATAAGGCACAAACCCACATTTTAATGACTGTTAACGCTGCTTCTTCAGAAAGCTCTGCTATGACAATTTCAAAGGCTCCCATGTCCTACAAAACCTGTGAGTTTCTCCTGGGGAAAAAGGAGAGTTTACCCAGAGGACCTGCATTAAGAAAGACTCTGAATTCACCAGGTGCTTTCTGCTCTTCAAAACCCCCCAAGCATCACGAGCGTGTAGGTGTAAGTGCCTGTGGAAAGCACTGAGTGAAGAGACCCGCTTGACTCCAGGGGTTTTAACCTGCTTTGGACCATGAGGCGAGCTTACAGGAGACTGGCAGTTTTCAAGCCTTTTCCAGCAGCCTCTGCCACATTGAAATGAAGAGATTTAATGTCTGCCCTGACATTAATTCCATCTTCTGGGGCTGTACAAGTTGTGCCAATGTTTATCCCGTGGCAGTTATTAGAAGTAGGCACTTTTTTCCGCAGCGGCGTCAGCAGCTCCCTTTTGGCCTGTCTATCTATGCCCCATCCTCTCCAGCTCACCAGGTGCACTGGTGCAACTTGTGGGATCACAGCAAAAAAAGCTCACCTACATTAAAGTTTGCCAAATTGTGTATGTGAATTAGTTATGATCCACTTTGTTTTAAGCTACTTGTTTTAGCCAGGATACATCTGTAGTTGATCACCCAATTCTATCCACAGCCCACCCCCATCCTGCAGCTAAATAAAGAGCTCACTTAAAGCACTGTTCCCCTGGTAGAAAGAGGAAATATATTTTTTTTAAAAAGCCACATACATGTGTAAAAATAGTGACACATGAATGTTTTAAGTGACTAGTAAGTGTCCCACCAGCTTCTATAACAAGAAAGAACTGCCTTTCTGCCTACATTTTTTCCACTGGATAGCTTCTTAGGGATGTGCTTTTTCCTGGGCTTAAGCTTATCACAGAATCACAGACCGTTAGGAGTTGGGACCTCAAAAAATCATCTAGTCCAACCCCCCTGCCAGAGCAGGATCACCCAGACTAAATACCACAGGAACGCATCTAGACAGGTTTGAATGTCTCCAGAGAAGGAGACTCCCCAACCTCTCTGGGCAGCCTGTCCCAGTACTCCATCACCCTCACAGCAAAAAAGTTCTCCTTACATTCACATGGGACTTCCTCTGCTCCAGCTTGCTCCTCTCATCCCATTGCTGAGAAGAGCCTGGCTCCATCCTCTCACCCTTTCCATATTTATACACATTAATAAGGTCACCCCTCAGTCTCCTCTTAAGCTTATACATTACTTTACAGTATAAGATTAAATTGAGCTCCCTAAATGGCTTTAGCATGAAGTTATCAGCACTTACTTTATTTTTTTAACTTGCTTCTAAAGTGCAACTCATCACCTAAACCTGGCTGTATGAAAGCAACTCCCAGGGAGTAACAAACACAGCACTTAAAATAAAAAACCACCCCAACAGGGATTTATTTCCACACTCCCCCCCTTTCTAAAGCAATCATTGCAAAAAAGGACAATGCCAGTAAGGGATTAGTTCCTGCTACTGTTACCATAAAGTTTCCTAGAAGTGCTCCAGCCATACCCCTATAGCCAGCAGAACACCTTAACCTGCTGATTTCACCACAAGCTATGGAGAACAACTGTAGCCTGTGACCAGTATTAAATAGCCCTTGGAGCCAGTTCCTAGACCACACTTGAGCAAGTAACTTTTTTTGAACCAGTAAACTTTTTTGAGCAGGACACATACCTATCACTCATCCTAACTTCCTAAAGAAGCTTTAGGAGTCCACATTAAAAAAAGAAAACAAAAAACACAACCATGATTTTTAAAGCACCTTTTTTTTTTTGTCTTTTACTTGGTCACCTACCCCTATTCTTGTCATAATTAGCTCTACTTTAATTCCCTGATGTATCTCTTCTGATAGCTTTCAGATGCTGCTAGTTTTCCTCAGCCATAATGATTATTTGAGTAAACCTCCCTGTTGCTCCAAAACCTCATTTGGATGAATTCTGCAATCAAACCTTCCGTGGCAGGTGGATGTAATTGTTTATTTGCATGAGGGAATTTGAAGCAAAAGTAAGAAGGTGGGCTGATTGCATTGAACAGGCTACCCAGCTACACCCACCTGACTCCTGATTTGCATTAGCTTGGTGGGGCACCTGTGTCTCATCCTATTTTAGGGCAGGACCAGGCCTCCTTGTTCTCTCTCCCAGGTACCTGTGGACTATGTGCAGCTCTGCTTTCTGAGAGCAGGTAGGAGATGGGATGCAATGGGGTTCTGTGTGAGGAGGTGTGCATTTGAGCAGAGGATGTAGGTAACTAAATTCTAAGCCTGTGATTTTTCCCAACCATTACTGGCCTGCTGAGTAATTTGGGGATGTCTATAACTGAATATTTCTCTTGAGTACTTCAACCCCTAAGAAACAGTTACAGATGCACATGCCCCTTTCCCAAGCCACTGCTCTGGTTTTTGAAGCAAATTGGGTGGGTTTTGGTGTTTTTCTTTAACAAGAGTGGTACAAAGTGTAAGTAAGGCAGAGAATTGAATGGTTGTCTGAGGAAACTTTTTCTCTTGAAAAGCTCTGTGGGTATGGTAGTAATCAAGTTGTGTGTGTATATCTGTAGCCTGTGTATCTGTATACAGCCTCTCAAACCCCCAGTGTAACAGACATATGCAATCTATCATACTTTTCTATTTTGAGTAATAAAGTTCTAAGATATTTGACTTATGATTTTTGTTACTGAAAAGTTGTGAAAAACAGTTCAATTTTTTTCCTAGTTGTGGTAAAAACTAAACTAGATACAACAAGAAAGACAAGACAGGCTCTTCACTTGATGGAGTGCAATACACCTTCTTTGTGTTTGGGTTCTTTGTCCTCCCTGTTGTATTAGGTTGAGAATGAAACAGCTGTAGTGCAGCAACCTGCTTTCAGTGAAAGCTTTTTGCTGGTGTATGGGATGTGTCTCCAACATAATACCTTTAAGGTATGCTTTATTTGGAGAGAAAGAAAATTGACAGCTGGGTCTTTTGTAGTCTTCTGGCAAATTAAAAGGTGCTCAGCAGGTGCTTGGGGGAGTCTTTAAAAGTGAGGTGCTAATGTAGACTTGTCTATTCAGATGTAGAGACTTTGTAGATATGCAGAGGCTTTCACTAAAACACCTTAAGGTGAGCTTGCAAGAGCAGCCTTGTGGGATGAGGGGGTGTGTGTTAGAAATTGTTATACATGCTGATAGAAAGCCCTTTATATTGCTTAGAAATGAAGGTATGGTTTGAAATTTTTCTTTCCAGGTATTTTAATGTCCTTGGCTGGGTACTGAGGTAGAATTGTAACAGTTTCTGTGAGCTGTGGGTTTGGGTCCTTCAGCAGTTGAAGCCCCAGCGGTTCATTCAATGTGATGCTTTAAGTCCATGTTCTTCTAAAATAATTTTCTGCAGATGATGCAAGCTTGTATTAATGTGTATTTCCATCCTTAGCTTAAAGGGAAATTATTCCGTTTAACAAAGCCTGTCCCTTCAAAGGAATTGCCTTCATATTTTATGCTCTTTATTGAGCTACTTTCTTTCCCCATCTCCCTTGGAAAAAGAAATATTTGAGATCTGTGTTTGGGACAGGGGATGGTAACATATGGGGTCCTCTTTGTATACATTTCTATTTGCTTACTAAGTATATAGGCCTGTCTGTAGCACTTGAAATTCTGCAGTTATTTCTTTATGTTTAAGCATTCATATAGTGTCGTTGAGGTAAATGGCTTTTTTTACAGTGGCAGGTATGTTTTGGATGTGGGTATTGAGCTGGGGCTTGTGCTGGGAACTGGATGCTCATGGAGTGGGACAGAGAACAGCAATCTGTAGGTGAAACTGAAACACTTAACTTACTGTGCTGTCATAAATGAGGGCATTTGAGTTGGAAAGAGGAGACGTGTCATAAAGTGAGGGGAAATTAATTAATGCAATTTGTAAAAGCTGGCTGAGTACCTAGGTGGTAGTGTGGGAGAGCAGCTCCCTGAACTGTGGCAGCAGCTGGTGACATTGGAGAAACAATGTTGAGGGAAAGAGTCTTTTCTTAAAGACCTTCCTGCGAGCAGGAATAGAGAGCATCTACCAAAGCAGCGCAGCTGCGGCCCCGCAGGTCTCGGGCAGTGCTGTTGTTCACGCTAGGAAGTCATCTCGTTATCCCAAATCCTGTCTGAGAGGATGCCTGGCAGAGCTCAGGACCAGGCGTTAAAAGTTCCCTTTTCTCACAACCAAGTTTCTCTTTCATTAAGATGTGTCACTTAATCGTCTTTGGCTTCACCAAAAATTTAGTGGGATGAGCAAGTGCGGTGAGAACTGCTGTGTTTAGGCAGCTCAGCAGGTAACGATGCTCTTTCTCCAGAGCAGTGTGAAACATCAGTTTCCTCCCTGCGCCACACGTCTTTACCGGGGTCTTTTTGGAAGATCCCGGGGGGAGAGTCTCATCATGCCCTAACCTTTGCATGGTGAAGAAATTAAGGACTACCCTGCCCACGCTTGCAGCAAGCTCCCTGGACAGGGGAAAATCCTACACGGAGTTACTTGGTGCAGCTGTCTCTGTTTAAAGTTCTGCCATACGATGGCACTGGTTAGCTGGCCAGGGAAGATACTTTCCCTGTTGCAGTCCAAGCTGGGTTCCTGCTGCTCTATGGGCAAAGCCCGCAGAGTGGAGCTTCTGCCCACACAACTCCCCCACAGCTTGCTTGAACGCTCCGAGAGTTAGATCGAGTTTTTGTGGAATAATAGGAAGCAACAGTTTGGTTTTTAATACGTATTACTTCATAGCTTTCTAATCCTCAAGATAAATCTCTCGCTTGCCTCTTTGGTGCAATGAGAATCTTCAGGGGCAATTTGTAACTTACAGGGATGATGAATCATAGAATTGTTTAGGTTGGAAAAGATCTTTAAATCACCAAATCCAACCATTAATCTAACACTGCCAAGACCAAAAAATTTTACTTCAAGGGGAAAACGTACACAAATGAATCTGATGGAATTTGTGAGTTGGTGCAATGAGAGTAAAGAGTGGCTGAAGAGCTGCTAGGCTTAAAAAGGAGAATGTGGAGGGGTGATTTTAAGCCTTTCCAGGCACTTGTCACTCAATGCTCAATTCTCAGGAATTTAACAAAAATAAATGCAAAAGCACCCTGGCTGGATGGGATGATGATTAGATACCTGTTTTCAAAACAGAATTAGCACACTTCTGACTCTACAAACAGCTTTTGTGGCCTGTATCCTCATGGTGTTACATTTGTTTTGAAACTATATGTTATGCACAAAGCTTCCCAGATGTGCATGCTCATTCACTGTCAATTTGGGTTTAGATGCCCAGGTTAAAAAGACTTGTACTCTGGCACCCTTTCCCTAAAAACACATCTGAAGGCTGGGTTCCCCTCTGTACTGACATATGAGGCCGTGCAGACCTTTGCCTGCAAAGAACCAAAGGTCTAGTTTTTAGTGATTATCATTGGAATAATGGTGAATGCCAAGGGATACAAATAGCTTTGAAATGATCTTAAGCCCTGAATTACTTTCCCAGGGCTGAAAACTGAGTGAACAGCAGTAGCAGCCTGAGGATGGGCATCCCTTTGGGAAGGTGCTTTCTAAAGCACAGACCCTTGTTAAATGGGCAGAAGGTGTCTGATCCAAAGAAAATGCACATAAAACAAGAAATATACTTTAAATGTCCAGGAGTTTTTGGTGTGGTAACCTGTGAGCTTGTGGGACTAAACTCACTGTTGCTGAAATCTTTGCCAAATTTTAAAGGAATTATAACTCTAAGCCCTGATGTGTTTCTTTCACTGCTTTTCTATTTCTGTTAGGAAGGAATATGAGCTGTCTCCTGCTGTTCTGTGAAGATGCAATTGCCTGATTCAAGTCCTGTTTGCCATTGTTCTGCTTGGGGGTGTGATGGTGGGTTTGGGCTCTGCCCCTGTCCTGCAGTATCTTGGGGGGCTGCTGCCTGTTTTGGGGTAAGATAATGGTGTGAGGCTTTGGGGATTATTGTGCTGAATGAGATGAGTAAGAAGTGGTGAGTAAACAAGATGGTGAGTTGGAGGAAGGCAGCAATAAGGGCTGATGAATGCGTTTTGGGGTGAAGATGAACTATTCAAATGCAAAGGGATTAATCTGTATTGTCAGGTGATGGCATGAAAATAATCAAGGGTAAATCTGGAATTCTTGAATTCCTCTGTCAAAAAGTGAGTTGTGATGGTTTAGCTGTGGATGTGACACTTGGAAATAGCTCCTTACTGATGGCTTAGGCTTTCACGTTGAATGTGACTTCCTTTAACTTGACATTTTAATTTCAAAATGCATTTTTTATTTGTTCTCCACGAAATTCAAGGAAAAAGTCTTAAGCTTTGTCAGAAGTTGGATGTTGACAGAGTCTGAACTTGCAGCAGTGCTGTGAACAGTGGACAACACTGGAAATAAAGCAGTGGCCTTAAAGCTTGCGGTCCTATGGAATGTGCCCGTGCTTTCTCATTTGGCACAATGGCTTGCATTTTTGTCTTTAATTTCAAAACAAAACTATAAATAGGGGTTGGGAACTGTGTGGATGTGGTGACTGATAGGGATTTTGTTTGCTGTTCTCACCCACTCCTCTTAGAAAGGAGGTCTAAGCTTAAATTAAGAGCTAATGATCAAGCAGTTTGTCAACCCGTGCCATAGCCTTGATCCGCTTCCAATGCGTTGGCTCCATCCTCTTGCTGTGACAAATGTCACTGACTTCAGCAGGGAGCTTTCAGATTTTACTTTGAACACAAATATGATATATTCACAATAAACTTTTCTTCTTTGGAGTCTCTAAATGTTTACATTAACTTTTGGTTTTGCTTAGGAGAAAAAAAAGTCTGTTACCTTTTGGGGCATGTAAGAAGAGCTAAATCTTGATATAGGTCCTCCTGATCAGAGGAGATAACACACCTTCTATAAATTGAAGGATGAAATAGGCAATAAAGTTTCAGGCTGATAAAAATATGATTTATAGTCAAGACCCAGTTATAAATCACATCAACACTTACTGCAGCATGCAACTTGCATGTTGTTGCACTGTTGAAGGAAAGGTTAGTAAAAGAATTAGGTATGTGGTGCTAATTCATATGGTTACACAAGTTGCAACTAGCTTGAGAAATGCCAGCTCTGTTAGTAAAAGTAGGAAGAGAATAGTGATGTGTTAATAGCCATAAGGGGATGACTGCCATTTAAAATAAGGATAGTCAACTGTGTGTTGGGACCTGAGATGTCTAGAAGAACATATAAAACTTTTAATAGGGTAACAGCAGCTGCAGGAGTCAAAGCAGTAGAGAAAGGGGGGATATTTCAGCTATGGAGCAGACACTTGCCACTGAGCTGATCATTCAGTGATTCAATGTCAGCCTTTGATTAGTTTCATTTAAGTTTGTACTCTGTTTGGCCTTGGGGTTTTTTTGGGTATTGCCCTGACCTAAGAGCATCCCAAACCCCAAACTTTAACCTTCAAGCTATTTGTAACTCTTTGTATAGTGGGTGTAAAGAGCATCTAAAGGAAAGCCAGGAGTTTCTCTGTGGTACACCCAGATTTTTAACTTTCTCTGGACTGATCCTTATCAACAACACAGCATATTATTCATGGGATGGGTGACACTCTCTCTGTCTGGATTAAGAGGCTTCAGTTCTGAAAACCCCTACCTATTATTGAATGATTTTTAATTGTTACTGCTCTTTTCAAGATACTACAATGATTATGGGTGTACAGGCATGTATAAAGGCAATTCAGGGCAGTGATATACAGCGCCTTGTGGTAGATGTGTACTCATTGACTTAATTTTCTCCCAGTAATTTTTTTCCTGTAGTATTGTGCCTTTGTCCAATTCCAAGCATTTGCCAGGCAGTTTCTACTTGCAAAATCCTCAAGCAGATGCTGCTCAGCTCCTGCTAGGGTTGACAAACAAGCTGTCATCTGCAAATCTCTTGTATTCCTGAACCTGCTTTGGTCTAGTACTTTTGAGAGGAATAGTTGCAGGAAGTATGCTAATACAAACTCCATCCTGCTTTATCAAATGCTTATGCCCTGTAGACCCATCTCCCTGTTGTGTGGTTTATAGGCTGGCTTTTACCATAACTCCCTTGCATCAGCCATGTGTGTGAGCTGCCCTGCAGAGTGACACTGGGAGCTTCAGGCTTGTGCCTGAGTGTGCAAAAGGAAATGTATAAACTTGAGGTTACTTCTGTAACCTCACCTTTGTGAGTGTAAGTCCTGTTACATGCTTTGATTGCTTGGCTGTGAGATGCTTCTCAAGTGCACTAGAGTTAGTGGTTTGTGAAGCCTTAGTTGCACCTCTCTTTTGAGCTGTCTGTCTTCCTGCAGACTGTGCTGCAGCTGTGATGCCTGTATGATGGGTGTGTGGTCAGCTGTTCTTAAGCAGCAATTTCCACGTTTAACAGTGGGTTTGCAGGCACCCAGCTTCTAAGGAGGCTGTGCAGAAAAGTGTGATGCAATGGCCATGCTCTCTTCCCTCTGCTTCGTGCTCTGGTGCTTCACTTGCCATGCCACAAAAGTCTGAGGCCAGGGCTGATTTGTTTTTGACCCAGGGAAGGGTTTAAAGTCTCCATACATTTATGAGCCTCTTGCCCAGAGCGTCAGAGCTGGAATAAAACTGAATTTCTTGGCTGACTCTGCAAGGTTTGGGGATTGTTGGCCTTCTCAGTGGGATCTCTGGCCAAGGCTGGCCCTGAGTTCTAGTGGCTCCTGTGCCGTGCTTCCATGCAGGAAGGAGTATGCTTTTGAGGATTGCTGTAAAATACTGCTAAGGGTACATTTGTGACAACCTGGGGGCTCTGTTTAATACCTGCCCAGTAAGAGGCAGGTGCTAATGCTTCTTGGAGGGGATTTGTCTTCTGTGACCAGGCAGATCGTGGTGGCACCTCCTAGCCTGACACTTCAAGGCTTGGCATGACACATGCTGCCATCCTGAGATGCCTGAGTGGGGCTCAGAGTTGGTGGGAGCCCATCTGTGTGTCCCAAACTTGTGTTGCTGATGGCAGAAGGAGGGGATGGGGCACCCTGTGAGCCTGGCTGTGCTGGCTTTGGCTGGGATAGAGTTAGGCCTTAGTGCTGAGCAAATGGCAGAGCAAAGGCTTGAGTGGGTTTATTCGTGTTCAGGGGAAAGTGAAATCTTGGTTACTAAGTTAGTGCTAATGTTTGAGAGAAGGAAAATCAAGTATTAGTGCACATACCTGTGCCATAACTGTGTGAATTGAGTTAATTATGGATACACTTCCCCAGCCCTCCTGTTCCCCATAGATTATCTTGTACTGAATGGAAACGTGCATCTCATTCCTATTGTCTGACTTAAGTGGGGTGAAACCTGCCCTAAGGAATACTGTGGAGCAAAGTTTCAGTTGTGTTTTGTGATGAGCTTTGCCATGTAACATCATCAAACCCAGTTATCACAAGTTTCCTTTAGATTTTTATGGTTTTATTAGCTATTTTATTCAGTTGGCTTACTTAAGTGGAGTTTTAATGTTCCTGAACTGAATATGGAGTTTTATTGTTCCTGGTTTTGCCAACCTGTTAAAAACCCCAACACAACAACCTTAAGGGGTGTCTTGATTTCTGAGATATTCTCAAATACAAGGAGCAACACATTTTTATTACTTTATAATGACACTGGGGATATTAGTGAGCAAACTAATGATCTGTATAATTATAGTACAAGCTGGCATGCAAACATTTTGCAAAGTATTCCTCACCTGTTGTAAGGCCAGTGCTTCCTGCCTTGCTGGTCCAGAGACCTGAGGATGGACTCTTCTTGTGGAAGAACTAAGTATACTTGCAAAATCTTCCTGTATTTTTTCCCCTGTCGATACATTCTCTCCCCCAGTCCAATGCTGATTCAGTTATAAATGGGTTTGCATTTGCAGGGAAGTTTTTCTGTGCTTTGGGTAGGCAGCAGCCTTTCTTGCAGATTCCATGTGTGGTCTGATACAGACTGATTGTATACATCAAATTTGTGTTCTAACTGTTGCCATCATGAGGATTTCTGGTCTCCAATCTTTGTGTCTGGATCAAGGCAAAGAGATGGTGTTCAAGTTTTTTTTTTTCTAGTATCTGACTGTATTGGAAATGAGGTGAAATGAATTCAGCCATCACTAATAAGAATAATGCCAAACCCTCAGGAAGTTTCTTTCCTCTCCTGCTTTTCCATAGTTTTGTTTAACTTTGTTACACAATCATGTTTCATCTGAGTAGTTTAACCAATGGCTTGAGATGGGCTTGGATCGTGGCTACTATGCATGCAGGTGTCCCTTTAGATATGTTCATCTTGGTGGTGTGTGCAGGAATTTTGACTTAATGCAGAAAAACCACATCTCCATGAAATAAAGCTGCTGTTCTGGCTAGGCAAACACACCATTTGAATGGCATTCATATTTTGAGCCCAACCAGCTGTGTATTAGTACCTCTCTTCCTCACAGCAACCACTGCAGACATTGAGCTTTGGGCTTAATCTAATTTTTGGAAGAATAGTTTCACAATTAACCCTAATAGCTGGCTGATACTTGCAGAACACCTGAGTTCTGCTGTGCATTTGTCTTTGGCAGGGCAGACTTGTGAACAAGATCTGGCACCTGAGCAGGCGTGTGCTAGACTGAATTTATTCATGTGCAGTTGGATAAGTAAACAAATAAAGCATTTGGAGGCTTTTTAGCTTGGGTTTGTTATTTGGTATCATAGACTGGTCTGGGTTGGAAGGGACCCCAAGGATCATAGAGCTCCAACCCCCCTGTCACAGGCAGGGCCACCAACCTCCAGGCCTGGAGCTACACAAGGCTGCCCAGGGCCCCATCCAACCTGGCCTTGAACACAACTTCCAGGGACGGGGCATCCACTACTTCTCTGGGCAGCCTGTTCCAGCCCCTCACCACTCTCTCTGTAAAAAACTTCCCCCTAATATCTAATCTAACCCTTCCTTCCTTTAGCGTTAGTCCATTCCCCCTTGTCCTGCCACTGTCTGTCCTTCTAAAAAGTTGAATCCCCTCCTGCTTATCAGCTCCCTTGAGGGACTGGCAGGCTGCAATGAGGTCCCCCCGCAGCCTTCTCTTCTCCAGGCTGAACCAGCCCAGCTCCCTCAGCCTCTCTTTGTAGGGCAGGTGCTCCAGACCTCTAATATCCTTGTGGCCCTCCTCTGGTATCTGACTTTATAACTTAGAGCTGCTCAGGATGGGCTTGAAACTAAGCTTTTAGGCTTAAAAATCTCACTTGTTTCTAGGATGTGTTATTAGTACTTGTAATAAATTAATGGGATTTAATAAACCCAAAATAACCTTTAAAGGAGGAAGGTGTTCTTTAGTGTGAATATATCTAAATAAACAGTTCCAATACATTTTGCTATTGGGTTGATGTCCCTGCAGAGCCAAGCTGTATGGCACTGATGGCTCAGCTCTGCTCTGCAGTGAAGTATTTCCTTGTGTTATGCCTTTGATGTTTTGAAGTCCCAGAAAAGGTGTGTGAGCACTTAAACGGGAAGGAGCGCCCTCGCAGGGGTGACGTGAGGTGAAAAGGGGAAGTGACAGTACATGGGCTGTGTTGGCTCTTGAGCTTTGGAGTGTAGAAAATGCTCAAAATATCAGATGTGTAAGTTGAAATTGCCTCAAGGCAGCTTAATCTTATATGGGAGGAATTGGCATGGTGCAGAAACCAAGCAGAAACGGGCCTTGGCAGCAGTGGAGGAGCAGCAATGTCTCCGGGACAAGTTGTTCCGAACAGTTTATCGCTCGTGTGAGCTCACGCTTGCCGTGTTGCTGACCTGGGGAATGCATCTCCTGGTTTGATCTCAGCCTGATACCGCTCTCAGTCCTCTGCTGGAGTCAACACAGAGCCAGCCTTTCAGGGAAATCCTCGATGGCTGCTTTCTGCCTGGGCTTAGCAGTGGGAGGGAGTGCTCTCTCTTCCCACCCCTGACGAGGTGGAGGCAGGCAACAGGAAGCAGTGTTAGAGCTGGAAGAGGGAAGAAAACATTTGAGGGAGCTTTATTTTCACTAAAGTATAGGTCATGCCCTGTTTTTTATGCTTCCTTCCCCCCCAAAATGGGCAGGGGTGAGCAGATTTGCAGCGGTCTGTGCATCCCAATGTTCAAATCAACTCGGGCGGCTTGGTGCCTCAGGACTTATCTCTGCTTCATGCTAGGACACTGCAGTGGGGGTTACTTGGGGGAGAGCTAAAAGCTTTTTGTTGTTGTTCTGGATGGGTTTTGGCGCTGAGAAAACCTGTAGCTCTTGCAAGACTTTCAGCATCCCTGAACTCGAATACTATCGTAGCATCAGACCTCACTGGATCTTGGCTTGAGGCTTGCATCCGGAAGTATTAAAGTGCTTGTGTTAGACAGGAATGTTGCCCTCAATATAAATTTCCATATAAAAACCTCTACTTGTCATTTCTCCATATATTCCCCCTGTTTGTCTCACTCTTTTTTATTGCTGTTTCAGCTTGGCAAACGTCACCGTGGTCCTAGCTGTGTGTCAGCCTTTGAGAGAACTTCTGCAGGGCAATGAGGATTTTAAAAATTAAAAATAAATCTCTAAGTTTTGTATGGGCTCTGAGCAGCTCTTTGCCCCCTTGGCAAAGAGGTGAAGGAAATGTGTGAGCAGTGGGGTGAGGCTGGGGATTTGGAGGAATGTGGGAGGAACCCTACAGACCTCTCCCCAGAACCTGGGCAGCCACAGCCATGGCTTTTTTTCCTCTGTGGTGGGGTACCCCGTCCCTGCCTGGTCTCCCCTGTGCTCTCCCAGTCCTGCTGTGGCAGGCAGGATGGCATTTTACACCTCTAAAACCTCCTCGGCTCTGCACTGGCGAAGGGCTGTGTGGTTGTTGGCTCCAGCCTCAGTGCTTCAGGGCATGATTTCAACCATGTCTATGGAGACCAATTTTCAACATCAAAACAAACCAGTGTAAGTGGAATTTATATTACCTTTTAAAAACGCAAGTCAACAGAGCTGAGGACTCTGCTTCGAGGAAGCCTCTTGGGTTTGTTCAGGGAATTACTGCAAATATTTTACATCCTTTCTGAGACTCTAGGCAACCTCAGGAAGTGTCTGCTGAGGACAGCTGTTGAAATACCCCAGGTTTCATAGCTGATCAGGGAGTTTTTTTTTTGGCCTGTGGAGTGAGAAAGCACCCCCCCCCGTAACCAAATATCCTATGCTGCCTGAAAGTGCTGTCTTAATTTTCAGAGCCAGGTTGATCTATTTGAACATTATCTAGATAGTGTTTCTCCCTGTGAAGCACAGTGTTTTCAGCTTGGCTGGTGGTGGTCAGGAACAGTCAGAGCAAAAGCCTTTATCCCCAGTGCCTGAGCATGCAAATCTGAGGAAGGCCAAAGGCAAAGAAATCCTCTACTGTTCAGAGATGGAAAACATCCCCCCAGCAATGTCAAACAGTGGAAATATTGAAGCTAGGTAAGAACAAGTAGTGGTAGAGGATGTGCTGGGTTGCTGCCCGAAGCCTATTGAAGAGGCAGGTTAAAGATGGGTGAAAGTGGGCTGGGGGTGCTCCACTCCCCTCTGAAATTTGCCTTCAGTGCTTGGTGCTCAACTGATTAGCTTGGGAACTCAGTAATAAATGCTTAAAGCCAGAATTGGGAACACTTTACAAATGTGATTTGTTTCCCCCCCCTCCCCAAGCTGGTTAGAGCTTATACCATCTCCCACAGAATGGGGAAGAAGAAAGATACCAAGGTACTGGACTTGCCTGTTTTGGGGATTTTAGCCTAGGTGCAAGCATCAACTTATGCTTAGATGAATAGTGACTTAACTGCTAATTTCATGATAGGAGAGGACTGTGCCAACAAGCTGCCAGCTTGAGATGTGTTTTAATTATCTGGCTACCTTGAAGGCAGGTGGATTTGAGTGGGATGTTGTTGGTACTGGCTGGATCCTTGTTTTTTACATATCAGCACTCCATGGATGCATTGTACATCTGTAATTAACTCTTAAACTGGTCAAGGAAACTTATTCCTAAAAAATGTTCACTTGTGATGGAACTGGGCAGCTTTTAACTTGCTATCATGGGACAGCAAGCAATGCCTCTGCTGTGTAGCAAGGGGAAAAAAAAGAGGTGGCTGGAGATGGAGGCAGCTTCCTGAGAGAAGTGGGAAGCTGAACCCAGCCAGTTCGCTTCAGGATGGAGCGGGCTCTCAAAATGTGATGTGGTTTTGCTCTAGTTTCTGATGTTTCTTAGCACTAGTGGGGAAAATGATGCACAAGCCTGGCTTGCAGTAAGACACAAGCATCTGTCAGCTTGATCTGCTCAGTGTTTGCAGGAAACAGAAGAAACTGTGGCCTTTTGTGATATTTTAGAAGGAACTACTGCTTGATAGTCCATGAAATTTTAGTGCTTCATTGGAGATGTTGACTGTGTAATTTAGGTCTTCCCTCTCCAGCATACCAGCACAAAGGCAGAAATCTTCTGACCCCATTACAGTTTCATGTTACTATTTTGATCCTTGTGACTTGGTTTTTAGTACAGAATTCACCGGCCTCTCAGGGAGTGCTTGGCATGTTGCTTCATGCTTTGAGCTGCCTTTGCCAGTTTTGAAAGCTGTCATGAAACAAAACAGCCATATTAAATATTGGGGGGTAGTGCTTAGGCTGACCCTGGGTTGCAAAGTTGTCTGCAACCTGGTTCCTTATGGAAAGAGAAAACACAGGCTTTAGCCTCTCAGCCTTTGAGTCACTTCAGGGGTCAATTCATATCTAATAAGTGCCCAGAAGTGCTTTCCTAGAAAAGAAAAACAGCTTTGTAATGATCTGGTTCCTGCTACCTTCCCCCAGGCACTGCTTTTAAACTGGGCAGGGGTTAAATTGTCCTCCCTCCAAGCTGATTTTTTTCTGCAGCTATTTTCCAGACTGTTCTGAGCTTTAACATTCCCAAACTGCATGCTATGTTCAAGGTGGAGTGGGCTTACACAACTGTTCCCTGTTTTGTCCCCAGTCACTCCTGATGCTGGATTTGCTTTCTGGAGCAGTGGTTTTCTTTGAATGGTCTCTCATAACTGTGACACTGTCAGCCCAAGAGAAGGTGGGCAGTTCAGAGACATTTGCTGCTCAATTGAAACAGGAGTGACTTCCCATGTGTGTATCACTTTATGTTTATCCCCTTTGATTTTATTTGGCTTTTTTCCCCCTCAATATTGGGACCCCCCCTCAGAACTGTAAAGGCTCTGTTTTCCAGGGGACACCCATCTTTTCTAATGATATCCACTTATCCAGGTGAACTTCACTCTTATCATAGAATCATAGAATGGCATGAGCTGGGAGGGACCACAAGGATCATAGAGCTCCAACCCCCCTGTCACAGGCAGGGCCACCAACCTCCAGGCCTGGAGCTACACAAGGTTGCCCAGGGCCCCATCCAACCTGGCCTTGAACACCCCCAGGGACGGGGCATCCACTACTTCTCTGGGCAGCCTGTTCCAGCCCCTCACCACTCTTTCTGTAAACAACTTCCCCCTAATATCTAATCTAAACCTTCCTTCCTTTAGTTTTAATCCATTCCCCCTTGTCCTGCCACTGTCTGTCCTTTTAAAAAGTTGAATCCCCTCCTGCTTATCAGCTCCCTTGAGGGACTGGCAGGCTGCAATGAGGTCCCCCCACAGCCTTCTCTTCTCCAGGCTGAACCAGCCCAGCTCCCTCATCCTTTCTTTGTAGGGCAGCTGCTCCAGCCCTCTAATCATCCTTGTGGCTCCTCTGAACCCTCTCCAACAGTTCCCCATCTCTCTTGTATTGGGGGCCCCAGCTCTGGACACAGGACTCCAGGTGGGGCCCCACCAGGGCAGAGCAGAGAGGGACAATCCCCTCCCTGTCCCTGCTGCCACTCCTCTTCTAATGGAGCTCAGGACTCTTCACCCTCTTCTATCTACTACTTCGATACAGTGCCTCTAAGAACAGCTCTGGCAAGGTGGCATTGCCAAATTCCTCCTCCAGGAACACGATAGAAACTTCCACTTGAGTTTTTCTTCTGTGGCATTATGTCTTTTGCTTACTCCCCTAATGTGTGGGTCACCCCTTGGCCCCAGCAGCCTCCTGGGAGCCTGCTGCTGCTGTGATTGGAAGAGGCTTGATTTGCTAGTCCAGGCATTTGCAAGTTGCTCCTTTGGCCTGCCTTGTTTGTTTTTACGTGTGACCTTTCAGATCTCAGGAACATTTCTATTTTCCTTGTTCATATACAACCTCAGCTTCTCAGAGGATGACTTACTGATTTTAATAATGCCTTTTACCCTGCTGTTTTGGTATGTTGGCTTCCCCTCTGCAGCCCTTACTCTGAGCTTCCAAAATCTGTTTGTTTTCCTAGTTTCCATGCCGCCTGCAAGAATTTCACTCTTTTGACTTCCCACTTGGGTGTTTGTTGTATATGTTCTGTATAGGAAACATTCCTATATGTTGTACATAGATACTCCAGCAACACTCAAAGTGCAGGAAGAAAATGTGACCCCCAAGGAGGTGGTCACAGGTCCAGATGTTTTTCTGGAGTGGCATGGATAACATTTAGGTCCAGGGGTGTCTATATAACTTTCATGATTGTGGTTTTAGAGTTTAACTGCATAAATATGCCTCTCTTTTTGTCAATCCAGCTGGCAGGCTGCTAGATTTGAAAGCCCCTCTGTATGCCTGTTTGAATGTGTGGATGGGGAGGGGGATTTGTAGAGGAGCTGCTCGAGTGCTTGTGAACAGCACCTTTGACTTCCAGAGGTCTGATTGGAAGCGTGTTAGTGGGAATTTCTCCTCTTTGAATACAAATGTCCAATGTGGTTATGCAGAAATTACAACAATACTATGTTAAAATGGAAAGCTATTCTCCAGATGTATTTCTGGGAGGGAGCAGAACTGCTGAATGCTGATGTCCCTTCTGGGACTGTTGGGATTCCGGATGAGGCAGTGACATAATTTCTGTCACTGTGACAGACACAGTGTGACTGTGTTTACAAACAAAACCTGGGGCTTAGCTAAGCCCAGGATTTGGATCTGTGGGAAGCATTGCAGTGTGTCTTGGCTGCACAGCCTCTAATCTGGTATCACGGTGTTCTCTGAGATACCAGGGAGTGAATCAGGAAGCCTTTAAGAGTACTTTCTCATATTGCTGTGACACAATGTTTGCAGGTTTTTTACTGCTGAGCAAATATGCACAATAAATGTGAGGTTTCAAAAAGAGTTAACTTTGAGGCCATTTTTAAAAAAGGAAACTGGTTCAATGTACGTAATCTGTATCAATACAAAGTCAGACTGTATTTTTTCCCATGCAAAAATGACAAAAGCTCTTGTACTGTCCTTCAAAATTTGCTTTGGCAACTCCAGGCCAGCTCCATTTTATTAAACAGCTCTCTTTCCTCCTAATATACACAGAAATGTTTGCAGTATAAACATCTTAACTAGACATCTGTTTTTCCCCCCAGATATAAAATGCAGTTAACTTCTTGCCCTGTTGCTGTTCGCTGGGGCTGATGATAACTTCTTCTGCTGGCCAGATGAAATCAAATTGGGTTTTGTAGCAGATGCAGCACAGTTCACTCTCACATTATGCAGGTGTTCCCCCAGCTGGGAAGTGTGGAAACGTGCCATTTCGCTGAGATGATGGTGAGGTTTAGAAATGTGAGGGCGTTAAAAATAATTCTCCCTGTTAACAGTGGGCTTTGTCCCTGGTGGGCTCCATATGCCGAACAGCTGACTGGGGCAGCAGCTGTTCTATATTTTAATAGGAGAGTTATAAAGTTAGAAACATGGATGATCATTCAAAACATAAGCAACTCTTTGCAGTCATGGAAACGGGATTCAACAATAAACTTGCATTTGTGAGCCTTCCAAACAAAATAATCCCACTGCACTATGTTCAGGTGGTCTCAGGGAAGTGAATGAACTTGCATTTCTATTTTCTCAAGTTCTGTTTACTCAAAGTCCTGTTTTTAAAAAAAATTTTTCTCCCTGTTTTCTATTTCTGAAAAGATAATAAACTTTGCATGTGATCCTGATTTAGATTCTTCTCCAACAGTGACAGATATTTATATGAGAATCTCTTCTGGACCGTGTTATTGATCATGCTGGTAGGATGTGGCGAAGGCTGAGCAAATGCTTTGTGCTCAGATTTCTTGGGATTTGTGTCCCTTTTAACTGAAAGGGTTCAAAATGTAGTTGCATGTTCACTGCAGCTCTGTCCTTTGCAAGGAACACGGAAAGCCCTGCTCTTGCAGATAAATAGATGAACCCACAGGTTCCTCTCCTGACCACATGTAGGTTTCCTGGCCAAGTGCAGGGTACAAAAGCTCCTGTTCGGTCTTGAGTCATCGTCTCATTCGGATGTTGGATTCCTTTCAGACACTCACGCTTGCTCACGTACCGCACCCCTTTCCAAAACAATACCAGCCCCCCCTTCCAGTCTCTGCACAGCCCCACTGCAGTCCCCGACTTGCTCTGCTTGTGTCTTGATTTGGAGGGGCTGCTGGTACTTCAGCTCCCTGCATCCATAAAAGCGCCGTGGCTGATGTCATGCGTGGAAAGCAGTGCCCACACCCAGTGACTGTGTTTAGGGCTCAACCAACCTGTAGAAATAGGATAACAGGCCGTTGGATCTGTGCTCCCCAGCTGTGTGATAACCTCTGTTCTAGCTAGTTTGGACTGCAAGTCCTCTTATGTAGTCCTGAATATTGCGAGCAGAGGGGGAGCAGGGAGTTTGGCAGGATGGTTTGTGCAAAAATAAAATGGGTGAAGCGAAGTACATGAGCAGGATGAGATGTGGGGAAACAAGGAGGCCGTGTGTGGCACACGTATGAGCTGCAATTGCCTCTGTTGCTTGTGCCATTTGATAAGAGCATCAATGTTCCTTTTCTATACTTATAACGATAAATTTTAGGTTATTGTCAGATAAGCAGAGATTTAAATGCTCTGGTGGCCAAAGCGGTGTACATACTGGCAGAACAGGAAGGTATGGTAACTACTGGGGCAGAGCCTGGCAGCTCAGGGATGTTGAGGAGGATTTGTGGCCGCTTATGTCACTGCAGGGACCAGCTTGGTGCCCTGAAGGTCCCAGGACTGAAGGCGGTGAAGCCCTCCACCTTCCTTTGGGCACCTACCTATCAGAGCAGCTCTGCCAGATGTGAGAACTGTTCATTTTAAACCAAGAAACAACAACAAAATCAGTTGTTTCTTGGAATGGGCAGTGCAGAATTAGACAATATGGGAAGTTAAACATTGATGTAAAAGAACAGTGCTGATGCTGGGGGCAGAGAGGGTGACTGAGGGCCAGCACAGGATAGACTGCACAGAGAGAAAAGGTTAGTTGACAAACTAAGCATGGAGGTGAGCGTGTGCTGCTTGTCACAAATATTGTGGGGAGAAAGAGGAGGTCGAAGGCATTTTGCTCAGTGTATGCTGCAGGATGAGGTTTGCCTTTCAAACCATGTGGTTTTGTAGCAATGATGAATGAGAAGGAATCTCTCTGGGGAGAGGAAGAAGCTGCATACAAGCCAAACTCTCTATATCAAAGTTTTCACTGTGGAAAACACCAGTTAAATCCCTCTAAATGAAGGCTACCTGGGGTCTCACCCCACAGCCCTGGGGCCCCAGGCAGAGAGAATGTGACCAGCACTATTTTTTTGGCCTGTCCCACAACCATGTGCTCTGACCCTCTTGGCAGCTGAAGTATTTGTTTAAAGCCACAAATGATAGCCTGAAAGCACGATCATTGGATAATGGGGTCCTGCTCTGCAATTTGTCTGAGCGTGGGCGATGTGTCACCCTAAACCAAAGTGGTTGTGGCCTGTCCTAAGCTATATTCTGGAGGGAATTTTTGCTGTCTTGCCATCCAGATCCTCTGGATGCCAAGTTCTCTAGCCATGCTTGTTTCTTCTTTGGGCACATCCTCTGAAAGCAATCACTGAGGATGATTTACGTGATAAATAAGAATATGTGGGCCTGCACCGCAAGAGGATTTTTCTACATAATGTATGCCCTACTCACAGCATTTTCTATACAAAATGAATGTTAAGTGGAAAAGAGGCTTCTTCCTGTAAATCAGCAACTAGCTAGTAATGTGTGTATGTTGGTATAGCTCTTCTTAATGTTGTTAGAAACTCAGCAGGCAATACTTTTGTCCTTCCACAAAGGAATTGTGTTTGCAAGTCTTCTACGAACTTTGGGGGCTGAGATCTGGGGTGGTCTGACCTTGCAGAACTTGATGGGGCTTTGACTCCCATAGTAGCTGCCAATCCATCCCTCTAATGCTGCTAATAAGCTACCTCAAGAAAAGACTAAATACAATATGGTAAGAGATCTTTATTAAAAATTTTGTACATCAAAGGATTAACTGCTACATTTTAAACAAGAAATAAGATTTTACACATTACAAAAGATGTTACTAGTTCTTGAATTAGAAATAAATTTTATGAACACTGTACATGATACATCTGAGTTACAAGAGCAGGAATAGGGCTGAGTGCCTGAAAATATGATATAACTTAATAAGCAGATGCACTCAACTCTTAGTATACAACATAATATTTCTGGAAAAATATATAGCCTGTTAACTTCTGTCTGAAAATGCTGTATCCTTCTAACCAGTACCTACCAACAGTGTTCTTGGGAGAAAGCACTGGCACATGTGCCCTCTCTGGTACTTATTCCTCCTGGAGTCTCTCTCCCTGTCACAGAAATGTTCTTCCTATGGTCTGTTTTTCTTGGAGAGAGCAGGATGTTATTCCATGGTATGGCTAACACAATCTGCATATAAAAACCCAATGCAAAACATTTTCTCACCATGTAACTTTACCTCCAACCTGGTTTAGAAAAACCAACCGATAGCACGTAAATGTCTACAGAAATAGGCTTTTATTGCCTGTTTATCTCTTGTTACAAAGGCATTAAAAAGAAATATATTTTAGCTTATCAGATAACTGTTACTTTGTGTATCATTCATACTACATCATTGGTTCTTTTTGAGATTGTCAGTGTAGCTGCATTAGAATTTAAACCACAGAAGATCAACCCTTTAATTGTATGACCTATATGGCTAGGAAGGGGCTGTGAAGTTTGACAGGGCGGTATGAGCATACAGTTCTCATACAAAAGCAGAGTATGTATCTAGTCCAAGAAAGGTAATTAAAAAAAGCTTTAAATCTTTATACAGAAAGTGACAATGCCCATGTTATACTATGGAACGCCTCTACTAATCTTGAATTACAGGTGTAATGTGTGGGTTAAAGATATAAACTTACTAAACAAACATTGAAAAAAAAAAAAAAAAGAGAGCAAAATCTATAAATAAAATAGTAAGTGCTTTCTTTAAGATAATATTCTTTGGCTGCTTGAAGTGCCAGTGAAGGGTTATTGAAAACCACTAGAACACGTAAGGTCCCACTATTATCGTTAATCTCAACACCGAGCTGGTACGGTAATTCAAGCTGTTGACTGTCAGCATCTCCAGGTCCACAATGTGCTCCCTGGGTCCCGATAGCGACTTCACCAGGACCAGCATCGCGCTGACAGCGCTTGTTTGCTGAAAGAACAACCAGGGAAAAGAAGTTTAATGCAGTCAGATCCCAAACGATTCCCTCGCTGCGTCAGGGGAGTGCCTGTGTACTGCTACACCAGAAATGCTCTGTCTCTGCACACAGACACACAATGAACTGTTCTTGTGCTGCTGTTAAATGGCCGTGACTAATCTCACACCTGGCTTAGTGGGGAAAGCTTCACCTGACTAAGGCTCAGAGGAATAAACCGTGCTGCAAAATCTGTTCCTGGTTACGCTGAGTCTCCTAAAGGATGTGAGAAGTGGTAATCTATCCCAGGATGGTCTTTGTTTTTATCCCCATCTATCAGCTTTTAAAATATATGGGGAATGAGTGAAACGAGAGACCTCTAATGTCTTTACCAGTGATACAGCTTGTTCAGTGGAGGGAAACTCTATCTCAGGGCTCATGCTCCAGAAGATGATGTGCTCCCCTTGTAAACATCGGGAACTTGTGCAACTGGTGTGCTTGTTGCTATCCCAATCCTGTACTGGTCTGAAGCTCTCTTCCCAGTGTGAGGTCCTGCTGCTGGGGAATGCTGACAGGCCTTGTCCCTGGCATGCTGCTAGTTTGTTAAACAGATATGTAATTTACAGATGACAATAAAAGGGTAAACTCTATCCTTCCCTTCACCTACTACAAATATTTTCTCACCATGTCAAATCAGTAGCATACACAGATGAATCCAATCCATCTGCTGTATCTGAGACCCAGCTCAGGGTTTTACTAAAACAATAGGAATAACTTCTAAGTGAGCCTTTGTTTACCACAGCTTCTTGGCAGGAATAAACACATACTTCCTTACTTAAGGCCTGAGGTTTCTTGTTGGGTGGCAACAGAAGATTGGAATAGCTAGCCTAAAGAAAGGCAGTCCCAAGGCTAGATTGGTGTCTAACCCAAATTAGAGATGGAGTGATCTCTTTAATAACTGTATTTTAAGGGTAGGTATGGGGTTTTGATGGGTAAGCACTGGATTATAGTTTATACCTGAACAAGTGAGAGACAGATGAGTAGTTCCTTGCTCCCATCTTGGTGAGACAAGGTGTAAATAGGCAATGCCATACCTTGGTATGCTTTTTGGATGTATTATCAAAAACCCCCCGATCTTCAGGCTTGAAAAAAGCTAAGCAAAAATTAAAACCTTCCAATTAATATATATCTGATTCATTTTTTGGTGCTGATTCTATTTTACTGAGAGTAAAGCCACATATGAAGCAAAAAGGATTTCCCAGGAATTTGTAAATATTCCAGGCGTCCAAGAAAATCAGCTTTCTCCCCCCCACCAAAAAAAAAATCTTAAAAAGCAGATGTTAGACACTTTCATTCATGTGTATCTACTTGAATGCATTATACCAACAGGAAATACTGTTTTAAGTCAGTTGAACTTTTGTGGTTCTCTGAAATAGTTGCAGTGCTGTGGGAAAATAAAGGGTGAGGTATGTCTCAACATGAACCTTTACAAGTTGGCCTGAACTTAACACTCTAGAAATCAGTGCCCCATCCTAAGCTGCTATTCCTAATTTCTCATTTTTGTGACACAGTAAATAAAAGCAACTGTACAAGTAGCCTTTCCTAAGCACAGGGTGTTGGTACAGAGTAAAAGCGTAGAGCTTTCTCATTTGTAGCTGCTGTGGGTGTGACAATATTGATAAATATTTGTGATTGCTACTAGCTTTGTATTCATTTTAAAGACACAATTTGATTCTCAGTTTTCAGGTAGAGAAGTAAAAGGTTTCTTCAAACCTTAATTAGGGAGTATTGACAGGTTGATGAACTCGGGGATGCTGTGATACATTTGATGGATTGGTCAAAATGGCAAGGCACTGTAGCGACTTGGTAGGACCAGTGGTCGTAGAATCATAGAATGGCATGGGCTGGAAGGGACCCCAAGGATCATAGAGCTCCAACCCCTCTGCCACAGGCAGGGCCACCAACCTCCAGGCCTGGAGCTACACAAGGTTGCCCAGGGCCCCATCCAACCTGGCCTGGAACACTTCCAGGGACGGGGCATCCACTACTTCTCTGGGCAGCCTGTTCCAGCCCCTCACCACTCTCTCTGTAAAAAACTTCCCCCTAATATCTAATCTAAACCTCCCTTCCTTTAGTTTTAATCCATTCCCCCCTTGTCCTGCCACTGTCTGTCCTTTTAAAAAGTTGAATCCCCTCCTGTTTATAAGCTCCTTTCAGGGACTGGCAGGCTGCAGTGAGGTCCCCCCACAGCCTTCTCTCCAGGCTGAACCAGCCCAGCTCCCTCAGCCTCTCTTTGTAGGGCAGCTGCTCCAGCCCTCTAATCATCCTTGTGGCTCCTCTGAACCCTCTCCAACAGTTCCACGTCTTTCTTGTGTTGGGGCCCCAGCTCTGGACACAGGACTCCAGGTGGGGCCTAAAGTCTCTGCTCATGGTACAACCAATACTCACCCTCAGGTAAAACTCTCCATTTTCATTGCCAGACTTGATCCGGAAGGTGTTGATGGTGCTGGGGTAGATGGTGGTTGCCTGGATCTGGAAGATGTCGGAGGGCACTGATCTGTCTGAGCGGATGCTCATGTACTTGTACACGACAGAGTAGGGCAGCTCTCGGCAGATGGCGTTGGATACGGGGCAGACGCAGCGGCTGGGAGGCAAAAGGGGATGAAATTAAGACAGCTGTAAACAAATGGCACTTCCTTTCTGTTGGATTTGATTGCTTTGCCCATTGAGGGTGATGCTAGGGGCAAAAAAGGGCTAATTTTTCCTCTTACTTCTCTGATGTAAGAACATAGGGCTCTTGACAGGGATTTCTTGGGTAACAGCGAAATCCTCCGTGGTAATTCCAGCAGATCTCATCCTCTCTGCACTCATTAGTAGTCTCACACTCGTTTATATCTAGGAAGAAGGGAAAGGGAGTCTGTCAAAGCAGATGGAAATGAGTTTGCTACCAAAAAACAAAAGTCTGCTAAACCCAAGAGGTTTGTGTGCTCTTCACCTGCCTTTCCAGGGCCTGGCTATCCAGGATTTCTCGATGAAGAAACAGAATACGTTTGTTGGAGTGCTAATTAAGTCTTGAAGACTTCTTAGTTGACTAAAGATACACATAAATAATGCAACTGTAGAAATACCTTGGAGTTTCTAATTAGCAAAGATAGCAGAAGATACCTTGCACGCAGAGGAAGAAGGTTTTGAGGAAGAATTGTGAGTTCTTGCCTTTTGCAGGTTCACTGAAATGCTTAGTTAACAGCTACATTTTAACTAACATAGCTTTGTGAGGAATAATGAAAACTTGCTTATTGTGCAAAGCAGAGCTTCCTTTTTTTTTTGCCTGGGAAAATAACCTTTAATGAGGTTCCTGAAATAAACAATCACAGGGAGGGTTTATCCAAATGTAATCTCTTGGAAGGAACAAACAGATTTTTTAGATGGCTAAACTAACTAACCCACTATGTTCAGTACCAGCTACTGTTCTTAAGAATGGAGAGAGATTAATCTGAATGTTATTTAAAAATATTGATAAATTATTTCCTCACTCTTTCTGCCAATAATTAGCACATGTGCTTGTTACTAAAATTAATGCCTGTTAAATTGGGTTCTGGATGGTAGAAGCAATGGTTCTTGCACTTGTTCTGCTGTATTCTCTGAGATGCAGAGACATTTAGAACCAGTGAGGAAAAAACCCACCAACTTTAAAATTCTGGCATTCAGTGGCACCTGACCAGAACGTTTACTTTTCTGAACACAAATTATCTAAGCTGCTCAAGCCTTGCATTTTTTTCCCTCCTTTATCAGAAGAAAAATTTCTCATTTCTCCTGTGGTTGGTTTTAGGAATCTCTATAAAACAAAACAGGATATAAAGCCAGGTTTAGTGCCTGATGTTTTTTTTTTCCAGAGATATTTATTTCTGAAACTTAGACCTGCTGCCCAGACACCTGTGACAAGTTTTACCTGAGGGTTCCAAAAACTGAGATGATGTCCCAGGGATCTGAAGGACTTAGGGTTTGAGCTGAAGGGTTCAAATAAGGATTAATACATGATATGCAATGAATCTTCAAATGCTTTATCAATGTATCTTTTGCTAATGTCATGGTAATCCTGGCATGAAATATATACTTAGATAGCAACAGCTCTTGGTCTTGCTTGAAACAGTGGTGTTAATAAGGCAGTGTTGAGCCTGGGAAGATGAGGGCACTTACCTTGACATGTTCTGCCTCCTACTACCTGGTATCCCTCGGGGCAGACACAGGAGAATTTTCCTGGCTCGTTGACACACTGATATTGACATAAATAACTTGAGGTTCTGCATTCATCAGTGTCTGCAGAGAGCAAAGAGCTTGAAGTTACTGGCTTTTAACATCTACCTTCTTACAGAATTAAATATAGTGGCTAAAGGCTGGTTCTAACAGGAGAAAAAGAATTCTGTCTAAAATGAGTAAGTCATCAAACCCCTGAAATGTCTGGCTTAAAGCCTCAGAGCTGCAAACAGAAGGGATCGTTCTGCTTGTGTGTTACCAATCTCCCAAACTGAGAATTTTGGATTTGAAGAAGCTAAATTAGCCTTCAGAGCAGGTTTGGGAAAACAACTCTGGAAAGAATGTATACTTTTAGTATTCAAAAATGTGATTACTTACATAAAAAACAGAGATGTGAGATTAGTTAGGCAAGGCAAAAATATTGCCTTTGTACTTGTGCCCTATGCTAATGGAGAAGGTCTTTGGGGAAGGAAAGGCTTCTCTTCTGTCTTCAAACAGTACTTGGTGTATACTGTTTTCTTTTATTCCTGTGCAGCCATCGCTCCCTTGCCACAGCAGTGCAGTGTGAAACAGAATGTAACAGTATGTGCCATTAACCCAAAATGAAATGAAGCCTATCACATCTGGGGAATGATTTGGAAAACAGCAGAGCTCCCTCTGAGGCTTGAGCCTGGGTCTTGGTTTTCTCAGGGATGTCCTTGGAGGCTGCATACTTGCTGCTCCCTGTTCTGTTCGCTTGCAAGTAGGATTAGCTTGAGAAGCTTGGAGAGGGAACGCCTGTAATAGCTCTGCTGGCTTGTTTCAGAGGGCAGTGGTAAACCAAAAAGACCTCTTTGGCTCAAAGACTGGTAGAAAGGATATGGGCTTTAAGGGTGAGATCATCATGTGTCCGAAAGGAGATTAGAGGACCCCTGTGGACACTCTGGCAGAGGAAATAGTGTTGATTGTATAATCATCAGCAGACATGCTGTTTGTATACATAGGCTTGAAAGCATCTCAAAAGAACAATTGTTGCTTCCTTAAAATAAAAAAAAAAGAGGTTTTGCTTTCAGAGGAGGCTAAGAACATGCAAAATTGCACTTGTTTTTGGTTTGCATTCCTTCTCGATTCATTTGATGGTCATCAGCATTAGACCACACACAACTCAAGTGAGTTTGTGAAATAAGCACTCAGAAGCCTTATTCTTCCCAGCTGTGATCTGAAGTGTAGCCCTCTCTGTCCTGCTTTGCACTCACTGTTAAAGAGAAAGTCCCAGATTAATGTGTAGCTGAATGCAGTTGGGAAGGTGTGTGGTAGCAACTGCATTTGCACCACTAAAAATATAAATGTCTCAAGGGTTTTGGCTACAAACTGCACCCTCAGTGTGGCTCTGCTTGAATTCTATCCCCTACTTCACAGAGAGACTTCTGGGGAAATAATTAAAAGGTAGAAATTGCTCTTCCAAGATGATAAAAATAAAATCAGATGCTTACCTTCACAGTTGATTCTGTCACTGCTCAGCTCAAATCCTGGATTACACTGACAGATGAAAGAACCCAGGATATTGTAACACTGTTGTGCACATGGGTTATTGGCATCACATTCATTTATGTCTGAAAGGAAAAATGACAGCTCTTTATCTTGGGTAGCTGGTAATTAGGCTCATTAAATGGATTAGTTCTTAGTCCAGGTCTACTGCTTAGCAGAAGCTCAGTTGGACCCTATCAATATAGATCTGCAGTCAGTGGAACAATGTCAGGTCTATGCTTTACATTCCATGTAGAAAGAGTGGTTTTCCAGGAATCAGAGTTATTCAAATGTGTGATGAATTCTTCCAAAAATGTTTAGTGTGGCTATTAAACTCCACATTCCAGTGTCTTTTTTTTTTTTTCAGGTAAGAAATGCCAAGTCTCTATAAATAATTGATATAAGGAACACATACTGATAAGACCTCTCAGCACGCAGTAGTTAAGATTTATTTGAGCTATTTATTACTCTTAAAATTTGTTATTTTAAATTCCATTACAATTATAACATGAGCCTCTGAGGCCAGTAGAGTTTTGCAATGCTCAAAGACCTAGACCATATTGGGGGAAGGTATGTTTCTGTGCTAGATTTTTTCCATGATGTGCCCATCCTCAGAACATATGTGAGAACGCTGTGGTATGAGAAGAGAAGCAATTTTTTAATGGCAGGTTTATATAACTGTAATCACCTCTGGAATCTGTAGTGCTGCTTTTTCATATGCTGTTGACTAATTGCTGTTCCTCTGTCATTCACTTTGTACATGTTACTGATTTTTTTTTTTTCCCCTTGCATTCTTGCCCTGTGTGTTTGCCATTTGTGTTTATCAGTTACAACAATTAGTAGAGAGCTGCATTTGGGGGGGGAAAAAGTCTTAAGTTCATGGCTTTTGCAAATGCTTAGAAATGTCAGCAGCACTCAGGCCTTTACAAATACAGCTAACAATGACTAAGAGTAGGCATTCACAAACACTGAACCAATAAGGAAGATAATAAATCTAGGCATGATGAACCTCACAGTCCTGAAAATGAATGGTAATAGTGGGAAACTGATTTGATGCTTTTTCTTCCTCCTTTTAGTTAATTTCTGGCATGGGTGCAGAGAGAGTACACCCTGGCAGCGCTACCAGAAGGGATAAATAAGCTAGCCAAAGCTGGAAGTCTGTTTTCCTTCAGAGAACTATTGACCCACTTTCAATATATGCAAAAGTTGTAACACAAATGTTGTGTTGACAGTACAGCTGTCAAGCATCACTTCTGCCAGATGACTGTTGCAGATGTGAAAGTCTGTCTTGATGCTGCTACCATTAATATACTTAATATTTACTTCACCTTTCCTGGTGGGAATATGGCTTATTAGGCTGGGAGGCCAGCAAGTCAGAGAAAGGGCACTTTGGTGAAGCACCAAATGAACTTGGAGCTGTGGAAAGGGTCAGATAACAACTTGTTGTGTGGTTATGTTGTGTCTGTGTACAATTTTTTTTTATCCTATCGTTTGGTGAAAAAACAAGAAGTTCCCCGCTTGTTTCAATGCAGTGCAGTCTGCAAGGCGACTTGGGAAGATCTGTCAATGCTTGGAAGTAATGGGAGGAGATATATGTAAATAATATAGACTTTTTCTATAAAGTTATAGCCATAAAGAACTTCTGATTATTTCTGTTGCCTGTCTCTTGATACTCTTTACAGCCATTCTTTGCTTCAGCAGTAACCTTTTTACTTCTCTCATTTTTCTAGAACAGAACTTATTTCAAACTTAGTCTTAGTAAAACTTTCTGTTAGTGCTTTACTTCTAAAAGGAGGATCACTTTGAAAGGGTTACTCTTAGTGATCCTTGCTGTCATTTTAAACTTTATTTTCTAGGTATTAAAACGTGTTATAGACACTTTCTTTCATCACTAGATTGATGATGTGCTGAAGGTAATCAGAATTACAGTATTGCTTCCTCTGGCTTCCTAGTTCCTGCCTTTGTGATACAACCTGGCAATAACATCTTGAAATCCAATGATAATGCAAAGCAATTCCCCAGAACTAAAAGAATAATTAAATCTAAGATTAAATAATTAAAATGAACCTTCAGGGTTTCGGGTGCTGAACCAGATGCTCCTCAGAAACAAAACACAGATTTTCAACAAGGTTCCAATATTCTCCTTGGATCACTTGCAGGAGAGCCTCTCAATAGAGCAACTGGTTTGATGTGCTGGCTACTTCCTCTGAGTTGGGATGAAGATCCTTAGACTTGTGGCAAGTCATGTGCCACTACTGGTCCCTGTGCCAGGTGAGCTCATGTGTAAGTACATGTGGAGAAGCTCTTACCTACGCAGGTGTGGTTGTTGGATGCCAACTGGAAACCAGCATTGCACTGGCAAAAGTAAGACCCAGGAGTGTTCATGCATCGGTGGTGGCAGTACGGGGGCAGGGTGCACTCGTCGATGTCTGGGTTATCGAGAGAGAGAGATTAGTTCAGATGGAGTCACAGCAGTTCACTGTTGCTGTCTCATGTCCCAAGAAGTTAATTGCGCCCGATTAAAAGCAGGGAAAAAGCTTGTGTGAGCTAGGTACTGCTTCTGTGGAGATTAGTGGGAGAGATATTTTACTTGAAGGAGTTTTTGTAAAATTTAATGCTGATTGTCTCCCAGCTACTGAGTTCAATACAAATCCCACCTTTATTTTCCACTTTTATTCAGTTCTATAGTACTGTCTAGTCTTACTTTGTATAGGGTAAACCCCAGAATATCCTGTTCAGCTTCTCAGCCAAGACTTCCTGTGATCAGCCATGATGCTGACCAACCCAGTGAATGACCCTTGTAGCTCTTCTGTAAAACCCTGCACGCAGCACCCCGAGCATGTGCTAAATCTCCTCAGCTCCATGAGGAAGAACACAGATTTCTTTTTTGTCCAAGTACAGGGAAATGGTGAAGGTAGAGGATTAATGGCCTGAAATGGAAAACAGGTGGCTGTGTTTCATCAGGGAGCCCCCAGAAACTGGCTTGCTACCCCAAGGGGCTGCTCCTGTTCTCTCTCTTCTCTGCTCTCCTGCATACCCCTGTATGGCAGCACCAGCACCTTCTGGTTGTGTGCTCTGGCACTGAGGAAGGCAAAAAGACCAGTTGAAGTTGGTGCTAGCTCAGGCAGTACTAACTTTCCACAGACCCTCCCTGCAGATTAGCCTTGGTTTTGAGGTGGTACAGGCTGCCTTTCCAAGTTTCAGCATTCCTGATGTGCACTGGAGCAGGGTTTTCACCTGCAGACCACACAAAATATGCAACAACCCATTCTTTTACCTCTCTGCTTTTTAAAAAAAGTCTCGCTGTGTCCTGGAGGAAATGCTGCATGTGTTTGTTTTCTGTCCAAACCCCATTATTTATTACCCCACGATGCTGACTGTGCATATATGTGCAGCAGTCATCTGTAGTTGTGGCCTGTTTGAGTTGGGTGAAGAAATCCACGCCGTGTTCCGTGCATGTACACAATGTGATATTTCAAAGGCTCAACGCTCAGACAAATAAGACCAGTTTGCACTGGAACAAAGAAAGGCACTTCCCATTTCCATGCCAGATCTTGAGTTTCCTACCTCCAGCTGTTTCCACCATAGATGTGTTTAAAAAGAGGCCAAGACTCTTTTTTTTTTTTTTTTATAATGAGGAAAGTGTTTGTTTTAATATCAAGTTGAAAAAATAATCTTCAGGAGTTAACCCTTTCTTTATTGAATTTACAGTTGTTTAGGACTAAACGTAGCAGTGGAAGGTTTTTTGGATGGTTCTGAATGAAAAGATGCTGAAAAATTCCTGGCTATCCATACAGTAGTGATTGTTGCTGTAACTCTTTTGTTGCAGAGAGAAATATGGAAGTAGAAATGGAATAAATCAGGAGGCACAGTAGATCTCTTGCATCCTTGGCTTTTACAGGACTGAGCTCTAACAAACTGCTGTTTAAAGGTCTGATTATGCAATATAGGTGCACGAGCAGTCCTATGCTCCTAACCTAACCCTGATTCCAGGGTCTGACTCTCATTCAGTGGGAGTTCTTGCAGGATGAGGCACATCAGCTCCACACAAATCTAAGGACTAAGCATCATTGGCCAACTCTTCTGTTTGAAGTAATGCTGGAAAACAGTCTCTTCTATCTTCAGTCCATGTGTCAGAGAAGACCAACTTAGCAATATGTGAACAAGGAAACTTTGAGAGGGAAAAAAAAATCTCCAAAAAAGTCCCAACCAACCCAGAAATGATTAGTGAATTCAGATTAAATCAATTGCTAGAAGTGAGTCCTTTTCTCCCTCCACCTTTAAGCCAAAATAGTTTGGAAAAATTTCTTTCAAATTTGAGAAACATTTCCTCCCATATGGAGAACCTCTATCAAGATCTGGCCCTGAGAACATTTTCTGGCTAAGTTGTTAGAAAATCCCCAAAGACAGGCTTTGTTCTGAAATGCTGACAGGACGGAGTGGAGGGATGTACTTATAATTTAGGTCAGTGTGTAATATGTAACACAGGTGTTATTCTTGGTTTTGACCTAAATAAGAGAAGGGAAATTTCACTTTCCAGCCATCTTCACGTATAGATTTAGATGCATAAATGTATTCCCACGTAGATAGAAGGGTGGAGCATTCTGCTGCTTCTCTCTGGCCTCCTGTAATGTGTCCCACGAGGCTTTTAAGGTAATACCATGGGCCTTGGCATTGAAAGTGCTATTGCACAGCAGTAATATACTTTACCTGCTTTAAAAAAATGTAGATAAACACCACGCATTTAAAAATGCTTATAAAGATATTCCTCTACCTCCATTCCAAACTACTCATCCTGATCTTGCACAGAGAATTGAGGAAAAATCAGATCTATCTGTGTTTACACCAGTTTTACAGTTCAGGGTCTGATCTGCACCTCTTGGGAAAGAGGGAAGAGTTTTGGGGTTGGTTTCTACAGCCCTTGGCTCAGAACTCTGAAGGAAGAGCCATGCCCAGAAATTTAGGTTAGTTTAGATGGGTACTGAAACTTCCCCAGTTTCCTTCCTGCTGGTCTTCTTGCTGGGCAGTGACTGCCTATAGCCTTTGCAAGGCTTATTGAAAGGGATGAGAAATGAAACTGAAGTTCTTAAAACGCTTTCAAATGCAGGATATGTAACACCAAGAAAAAAGAATAGCTGGAGCTCTGTTTCTGTTCTGAGGACAAAAGAAAACCCCCAATGTTCTTCTACGCTGCATGGAACCGGTCTTGCGTCTTATAAGGGATGGTCTTGAATATCACCTCATGATGTATATATTTGATTCTCTTCTTTCGTAGCTGTTTTTATTATCTGACAAACCCAAGGCTCAAGGCTGAGTGCATATAAAAGCAATTCATCCACTGAAATCATGATTAAAGAGGTGTTAAAAAAAGGCTGAAGGAGGGCTGCAGGAACGGAGTAATGGTGCTTTTGCATAACGTCCCCAAATGAAGATGGAAAAGGGAAGATGCAGTGTTTATATTGCACTTGGATTTAATTTAATGCTGTACTTGCACAGCTCCCAAGGGTGCTGATAGTTTATTTTGGCACAAAGAATAAAGTGTACTGGTTTATAAGTTGCAAATATCCTTTACCTGCATTCAGAGTTTCCATCTCTTTCATTTATACTCGTAAAACTGAGTACTGAAACAGACTGTGCAAGGGGCTCGGCAGAGCAGGGCTTAGCTCTCTCTGAAGGTAGGGCTTTGTCCTACAGCCCTGGAGTCAAGGCACCCTGAGGTCAGTGGAAGGAGCCTTTAGTTTGCTGCTGTGGTGGACTTATGACTCTGGGACATGAGGCAATACCCCAATGCAGACACTGAACACAAGGGTAACTGCTAGGGAAATTCATCTCAAAGCTCAACTCCAAGTTGATTATACTTAAAGCAGACTCTCGTGGCATGTCTTGGTGGTTAATTATTGCAATAAAGTGATTATTCTATTGCATTTTAAAGTGTTATAGCTATTTTCACTACACATACCTACACACTTTATAATCAACATAAATTTTGCAACCATAGATAACGAGAGAAGAGTTTAGTGTGGAGCAACACTTACCCACACATTGGTCCCCTCGTTTCTGATAGCCTGGAGGACACTGGCAGCTGAAGGACCCTCTTAAATTGACACATACTTGGTCAGCTCTACAGTTATGGGTTCCAGTTGCACATTCATCTATATCTTTATTAAAAAAAGGCAAATGCAGGATTAGTCAACGTTCACTTAAAATATTTACCCTGCTGAAATGCTTTATGCATCTTTAAGCTACCTGTAAGTGAAGGCAGCAAAGCTCAAATACACTCCAAAGAAGTCATCTGGGTGCTTATTCCGTTTGCAGGCTATAAAATGTTATCAGATTTCAAACAGCTTTTAATTCTTATATACTGTGTTTAGAAATGTTTGTGGCTATGGCTATATTAAACCATCAGGTACTCTTCTTGGTCAAATAACATCGATATTTTGCACTTATCACTAGAAAACTTTGTGTAAACTTCCTGCAACTTTAGAATATTTTTATATTTTAGTCATTTGACTTTGTCNTTGCATGTTGGTTACTCTGGAAAGTTTCAGCAAATGTAGTTCAGCCCTTTCTCAAGGAGGAGATGAGTTAGAAATATGTTGCTCTGCTGACGTTAAAAAGACTCTGGTGATCTCTTGCATGGTTCTCGTGCTCTGTACTTTGGACAGGGACTTGGAACTTGGTATGTGGTGGCCTTCTCATCAGGAAGGGATCTGCCTCTTGTCATTCCCATGAAAACTCCCTTAATTCAGTCAATCTGTGAAAGTTTCTGGAAACGGTTTGTGTGTGTTTGTATTTGAGCAGTGCAGCTAAAAAGCTTGACTACTAGAGCAATACTTTCCAGTGTAATTCAGGCAGCTTATAATTCCCACTAAATACAGGTTCAGACAAGTAGAAAACCACCCTTTTGGTTTTGCCTATTCATTGTGACTGCTGGAGGTACTTAATTAAAACTAAGCTGCATGTGCTGACAAATAGGTCTCTTCAAATGGAATCCCATTTCGCTTTCTCATCTGAACATCCAAGCTGTTGGAGAGCTCTCTAGTGTAACCTGACACAGTACAGTGCAAACGCTTTTTAATTTTGGCATTGTACATAATAAGGCTGAATAAACAAATTCCTTAACTTATGAGCTCCAGTTTACAAATCTCAGCTGACCTCTCTATTTGTATAGGCACTGGGGACGTTAGAACATCACCAGTGGCAGATTCTGGGTGGTGCTTTGGAAAAAATGATGGATTCTTTCTCGTAGCGAATGAAAACAATTTCAACCACAAGATTCAATAAAAAAATAAACCATCAACAGTTTGAATTAATTCTCAGTGTTTGTCCTTTCCACAAATGTCCAAATATTTTACATACATCTCCTCTCTATCTGACAGGAAAAACAAAGCCCTCTTATGTTAGCCTGCTCTTTGCATTTCTGGGTATCATCAGCCCGAGAGCTGCTGCACTGATGCAGGATTTGCTGACTGCATTGTTCTGTACAGCTGAAAAGCACATTCTCGGGTGTAAAGACTTTCAGGGACTGTAGCTGGCTGCCTCTTACCAACCTGACACATCATTAAGGGCCTGAGCCAAAGCATGGTGGAGTTCCATGGAAGCCCTTGCAGGGGCTTCGCTGGGCTTTGCCTGTACTCCCAGCTCCTACAGAAGTTGGAAATAAAATGGCTATAATACGATTCACGTTCTTTGTTGAGGAGTGTACTGGAACAAAGGGAATGCATTTGATCTTTATGAACTTCATATATGGAGCTAACTTGGGTTCCTTTTAAGATGCATTATTTAAAACCCATTAAGGCCTTCCATTGCTATTTGCACCCAGGGCTTGATTTCCATTTAGCTTAATTTCTATGGTGTAACAAGCTACTCCAGCTGAAGTGACCCAAACCAGATTGTGCTTATGCATTCAGGGGCTCTGATTTTTTTTCCCCAATCATAAGTTCAGTGTGAAAGAAAAAGAAGTACTTAAAAGTGGTGTTTTATTTGGAAACTCTTGGAGGATTTGAAGTTAGGGCTGTAAAGATCTGCATTCATAGGAACAAGCTTTTCTTGAGCCTTGTTTCAAGGAATCCTTTAGAGCTCCCTATGCTGCTTAATTTAGGATCCTGAACTGTGCTGCCTATTTCCTGTGACCGTCCTTTGTCATGTGTCTTCTACATGCTATGAAAATGGCTATCAGCATGTGATGCTCTTAGTGGATTTCAAGAGAGATGTGTCAGTGGTGTTACTCTGCATTGCCATTGTTCCTTCTGCTATTTTGGCTAGGGAAGCAGGTATTGATGGGAGTCAAGCTCCAATTGTTTTGGGTTTTTTGGTGGACTTAACTGCATCTTTACTGAACTGCCTAAGGTGAGAGGTAGAGGTGGATGGGAGAGCAGCCTCTGGCTGTCACTGGGGAAGGGCAGTAGGTTGCCCACTTGGAGCAGTTCTGCTCACTGTCTGTGCAGAAAAGTCAGTAATGTGAGAGGAGGGCTGATGACTTGAAGATTGAGTTTCTGAAGTGCTTCAAGGGATATATTGAGGGAGGAGAGCAATAGGCTATGCTAGAAAGGCTTTAGTGCTGGAACATTCAGTTCTGAAGTGTCTAGTATTGCAATAATTAGATATGTCTACTGTTGTGACTGATACAAGGGGTGAGGAAGTGAGAAGACTTCAGTGCTGAGAGGGTGCCAGATGTGAGTTGTGCTGGTGTGACACCAGAAGCAGCCCAGCCCTTGTGGCGTGCGGAAAGAAGCACTGGTGGATTTTTGCAATGTGATGTTGCTGCACAGATCTCTGCATCTCTGCTTTTGCTAAGTGAGCCCCAAAGAGAAGTCTTAAGCTTCTTGGCACTCAATGTGACCTTGAATCATCCTCCACTAGAGAAGTAATCTTTTTTTCTAACTGTCCTGAGAGTTAGTGGAGCAACAGAGGAAGCAACATCGATGCTGGAGGTCTCCTTAGGATGAAGCTGACCAACTCCACTGTTTTCTGAGGTGGCAGAGTTATCTACCAATACACACAGGCTTCTTTCCCCACATGAAATAGTATGATCTAACACTGGTGCTGCCTGTATTGATCTGAGATTCCCACTTAGTGCCCATGGTTCTTGAATGGGCAGATTGTCTATCTGCAGTTGCTAAAGGTCTCCCTGAATCTGATCTGAAGTTTCCAGATTTTCCTGACTATGTTGCCTCTGTATAGAAATCTCTACCTCCTAGGTATTCATTGTATTATAAGAACTTTGTTTTTCCAGTTTAAATCAGACTTTTTCCATCTGTTAAATCCCTAACTTGTCACTTGCACAGTGCCCTCTGATTGTGTGATGGTGATTTGGCAGCTGCATTGAATACAGTAATGCAGAGACAACGCCATGGCTATATGAACCATGGGTTTTCCCTTAAATCCCACCATCTCATTCCATTTGACCTCTCTTGACAAAATCCCTGGACTTAAGTGCAGGCAGTAAATGAAGGTGTTGAGAATCCATACTCTTAGTTTCTGTCTACTGCAGGTACCTGGGACCAGCCCGATTTGGTATCTGAAGACCCAGCAATCTGGGGTTGAGGGTGTGATAGGAACTCCTCTGTGAACATCAGAGCTCACCAGTTGTAATCCTAAGAGCAAGATAAATTTGTCTGACCTTTCCTCTGTAGCACAAATGTTTAATAATGTGTTACGTGCATGTGTATTTATAATAATTAAAAAAAATTAAATCAAGACACTCCACCGCACACACTTGTGTCCCTGGGGAGAGGGTGAGAGAACAAACATGTGACAGATGTTTGTCATGTTGCTTAATGCACTACTGGAAAGCAATCAAGATACCAGTGATGAGTGCAGTATAAGAAACAGATCTAGAAAGAAAATAATGGTCTTTTACAAGCTCATTCTTGAGCATCTCTCCTCTGCATCCTCTCTTCCAAGCTTGGTGTCATCATGATAAATTCATTTCAGGGCTTCAGCAACTGATGCCACAGCTGAGGCTTCTGCCTTAGGTTATCTTGTAAGCTATACCTGCTAACATGTTCCTCACCAGCTTTGTTTAAATTTCTTTTCTAGATGTTACACATAGGTTTGTTCACTCAGGTAGGCAATTGAAATTACATCACTAAACAGAAGTGAAAACTGTAACATTGCACTTTCTCACCTCAGCTAACACTTTAAAAGGTGGTGCTCTTCATTACAGATAAGCAAGTGCTGTAAGTCTGCATTAACTTCTTAAACAGCTTGAATGGTATTTGATTATTGATGCACATGCCCTGTCAACATGAATTAATTCTTAAATCCATGGTGTCTGTGTCACGGGGTCTGATCTTAGGTATTGCTCCCATTTTTATTCCCAGTTATCCTCCAGACAGGTGCAGCCTTGTGTAGTTGGAAAACTTCTTTGAAACAGCCTGGGTGTCTTTAGCAGGTTGATCTTATTTGAAAACAGAGCTGGGTTACCTTCAGGGTCCTGGTCACTGCAATAACTGAACTCAGGTAATCGTGTAGCCTTTCAAGAGGCAAAAGCAAATTTAAGGGATTTATTTCTACTTCAAGTAGTTACAAAAATGTAACAAAATCTGTAAAATGTGTTTGGATTGAGTATTTTAGTTACTGCATGTTGTTAACAGGTGTTACAGCCAGAATACTACCCTGAAAGAATGTGACAGTTTCCAAGTCAAGTGCCTGGGGGGATTGCAAACCACTGAATTCGGGTTCTCTCAACAGTCTGCATCCAGACACAGTGAGCATCATGAGAGAGTCATCATATGACTCTCATTCTGTTTTTCCTGCAGGTTTGGGCTCAGTCACACCTTACTGTTCCCAAAATGGTCCTCTATCAAGTTGTGGTGGAAAAACCTTAGACTGCTGTAAAGAGGCAGAGGCAATACCAGAAGCAGGGGGAGGAACGTTACAACTAAGGACGTGGGTCTCAGTTAAATTATGTGTAAGCCACGCTGCTCTTTCAGATGTGTTTATGGAAGTCCTCAACTGTCCTACAGTAAATGCAGCCATCAGACCCCAACAACTCATCCTAACATAAATACAGCCCTGTGCAGGAATCCCCAGGCTGCTCTAGAAAGCTAATTTTAGACTTCCACCTTGCAAACTACCCGCAGGTTAAGATAATGCACTGATTTATCTAGGCTACTGTTTGAAGTTTGCAAGGTGTTGCAGAAATAATGTGAGAACCATTGAGGGCAGCAGAGCTTGCTCCTGTATTCCTTCAAAATATAAATCAACTTGCATTTCATAGTTTTAATTCCACAGGCCTCACTAATAGCTATACCCAGTGATTCCCTCATTTTCCAAAAATGCACCCGCGCTCCCTCTTGAAGTGATTTACACAATTATGTCCTTCCATTGCTGACTTTGGCAGCCTGCTCTGTATTTCAACCACCAGTTGTGTACAAAAATTTTTCCTGACCTGCTTTTGAGCTATAGCTTTCTCTAGTGTATGGCTCCCTGTTTTAGAGCTAGCTAGCTTTTCGACTTCTCTGCCCCAAGCCATTCTGTCAGGTTCTTATCTACATCCATAAAATACTTTCCTAGCCTCTCTTTCCAAGCTACAAACCTGGCTCCGTTCCCTTTGTGCTGTGACTCACTCTTCCCAAACCCCCTGACTCATGCTGCTTGCTCACTTATGCAACAACTTAATCTCTGTAATTTTCTTTCTATCATTAAGAGAAGTACAGAAATCCATGAGATGCGTTTCACCAGTGCTTCAAACTTTTGTAGAAAATGAAATGTAAAGCAATCTATGTCTCTTATTCGTCTTATTTAAGCTACTTAAAGCCTTTTTCCTCTAGCTCATACCTGTATCTTGTGCTTAGAGCTGGAAAACTGTGTGTTTAACTCAGGTATGTCTTACTCCTGGCACTGGGAGTGCTCAGCTTCTTGCTGCTCACTGGCTCTCAACATACTGCAATTTACTACAGCATCTTTATGCTCTCCTTGTTTGTGTATAGATTAATCTGTTCGGACAGGTCTCACAGTGTCTGTAGGTTGCTTTCTCTATTCTGGTCTGTAGTGAGCTTGTAAGCAGGATGTATCCAAAACAGGGCTCTTAAAACGACCTTATGGGATTCAAATTCCCATTTCTGCCCCCACTGCGCAGCAGCAACAGAGCAGCTTCTGAATGGCTTATACAAACCAGAACCCAGAATGATTCCACTGTTGCCAGTGCTGCACTTGTCACTGGCTCTGGTGAAGCTGTTCTCTGTTTGTTTTGAATGTAAACAATAAATATTTTAGTTAATCAGTTTAATTTTTTGGAGTTCTAAGTGTGAGTGAGACCAGAAAGTAAGTCTGTCTATTTTTCTAATAGATTCATCTGCACTGAAAACACTGCCTCCCACGTAAGCAGTGGCACCAGTGAGTCTGATACCAGAGACACAATGACCTCCACAGTACTGCAGGTATGGTGGACAATTCACTTTGGGATTCTGGAAAACCTTTCACTTTGTCCATTTCATTAGCTTTCCTTCTGCCTGTGAGGCCTTTTTATTAGTATTTTTAGAATTAACCAGATGATGGTAAAATACTTGGAGAAACTGGTTCTTCCATGAGTATGGGCTTACTTATTTTACCAAATTAAGTATTCTGTCTCTTATTTATGCTTCTTATATTGTTCTTGCAACTGAAGCCAAGCTCACTGCTATGTCGTTTCCTGGATCCTCCCTGATCCTTTCTTACACATAGGAACAACATTAGCAGCCTCCAAATTCCCTGGTTCCCTCCCCAGCCTTAGCAAGCTATCAACAATTTCTGTCAAAGGCTTTTCTATTTCCCTTGCTACTTCCTTCAGCATTTGGGATGTTATTCATCTGGGCTGGATGCCCAGACAACTTTTAACTCATTGGTGTTGGGAGGCTGCACTTTATGGTGGCAAATACCAGCACAAAATCTGTTATGTAACATCAGGTCAGTAGGTACCAAAAGACTAAATATTTAGAGAAATTCTTCACTTTCAGAGTGGCAAATCCTGTTAATAGGGAGACCTGTGCTCCAACAGTGCAGTCACTATCCAGCAGTGTCATGAGGTAGTGTCTATAGCTCTGTACAGCTCTGCAGCAGCCCATAAACTCCCTCTTTAGTGCTGGTTTTTCTTTCCCTTTTAAACTTTTCCTTTGGCCCTTTCATGTGAAGGATATTGGAGTGATTGCCCTGGTAACAAGTTTTCACAGTTGAGTGAAGGTAACCTGCACAAATACTTGTTTGCACAGGAAAAATATATGTGAGAGCCAAGACCTACATTTAAGCAAATATGTGAGGTAGGATGTTTAAATTAATGAGATTTGCATGAAAAACTGCACGACTTTTGCTGGACTGAAACATTTCCCCTCTCAAATTTGAGAGCACAGCGAGGCAAGCTCCTAGTACGTGGGTCTTTTAGTACCTCTGGCCATCACAGCATGACAAACTAGAAGTATTAATGTAGAAAATGTACAGGGGAAAAAAAAGAACTAAATGCAGTGCAAGAGACTTAGTCCCTTGTTTGAGTTCTGTCTGGACTGCAAAAGTGTCAGTAATTCCCATGAAGTTGGGAGAGCTCCCCAACCACGGTGACTTCATGAATATGAAGGTACAGGAAAAGAAAGCATCCTTCTATTTACTCAACAGTTAACAAGGGATTAAGCTGTAATAATCAAGTCTGTGGCCTGCAGTGCTTTGTCACAATTATGTATTGTCTTTGGTATGTCCAAACTGACTTGACTTATCGCATAGAATAGCTAAATAAAGGAGTGGGCCACAGCTTTCAGCACTAGAACATCTCCCACATGTTTGTTTGGGAGTGGCAGGCAGCTGAAAAGGGGGGGTGGGGGTGGGGAAATGTATGAAGTTTTGACTAGATGCTTAGCTTCCTTTCTCTTCCACTTTGCCTCCACCTGTGATGGTACCTTCCTGCTCTAGTGAAGGCCATGGAGTCTGTAAATCACACTGCAAACGGGAAATGGCTTTGAGTTCCGAGATCTCTCTGAGATGCTATAGGCAACTGAACATGCTTTTCCTACCCTGTATCTTAACATAAGACAGTATTTAACAGTCATTACATTCAGGTGGTGACAAGGTGAGGGTGCTTCACCTGAATCTGCACCCAAGCATATATTCTGCTCCTCTGCCTTCTGCACAGTGCCATCAGTGCTGGGTATGGTACAGCAAGTTAAAAAGCCCAGTGCCGTGTTACGACTCTTTCTATGCTGTGCCCTGAGCTTTTTCAGGCTCCCACTGGTACCAGCCAGTGCTGATAAGACACACTTTGTTATCAAATCACAACCAGAGTGAATTCAAGGAAGGTGACTCGCAAAATGCTGTTAAATAATACAGTAATTAAAATGATTAATACAAATATGAATGGTATGACTAAGATGACAACAAGTTAGTCTGGTACATGGCCACAAAAACCATTCCTAAGAGGCATTTAACAACAAAACTTTATATCCAGTGTTAGTTCAACATGTATGATTAAAATGAGCACACAGATATGAATCTACGTGTGTGTTTCAAGTTCCTCAAAGGGAAGGATACTTTATCCCAGTTGAAGATCACAAGTTAAACTCTTAGTCTTCCTTTGGCAGCCTAACAGAAGAAGGTTCTATGGTTTTGGTTGATCTATCTTTGCTTAAAACTTGTATCTTTGGCTTTATTTCTGCTGGAGCCATAAATGGAGCCATACTTGCTTTCCAGTCACGACCCAGTACTTGGGTGCAATGTATCTGCAAGTCTAAGAGTGCTTCAAAAATGTGAGTTGTCACAATGGCAAACTTGTCTGATTTATATTACAATAGCTTTTTTCCCTCATTGTGGACTATTTCCTGCTGTTGCTTTCTTGTGACTTTCTGCTAGAGGTCTAGCAACTTGGGCTTTTTGGTTCATGCCTGCCTAAGTGAGGATCACCCACCCATGATGACCAATGCACTTGGACTATACTCAAAAACAACAAGGGTGGATGAAACTATTCCATTATTGCAGATGAAAGAGCTCTCCCCGACATCTGGCATATCATCTTCAAAACTGATATGGAACACTTCCATAAATTCAGCTTAACATTGTTTTTGTGAGTGTTCCAAAGTATTTTTAACATGAAGAAATAGCATGCAAACTAATTTCCTATTTGAAAGTAAATGCCTTGTTCTTATTTCTAATTCACCCAGTTATTCAAGGGAAAGAGATGTTCACTTAACTTGAAGCATACTGTTTACTTAAGTTAATGGAAAAGCTAGTCAGTGTTTGATGTAAAGCTGCCCCCTTGCTTGAAAGAAAACCAAACAACTGGTTATGAATTATGAATATCTCCTAATAGTTTCCAGAATTATCTGAAGGATGTATTTTTTCTTAATTATGTACACTTAAAAGTTCCATGTTCCCTATTCATTTCCATTTTGTTTATTTCTCTCCTTGGAAACCTCGTAAGCATTTTCCTCTTGCTAGGCTTGACTCAACAAAATATTACTGCTACAACCTGTAATATGAAGGAAGTAGGGGCCTGAAAGCTCATTGTGGTTCTTAATTAGGAAGCTGAAGAATCACTCATTAAATCTTTGCAAGCCTTTTCACAGCTCTTAATGCTGGCAGCTGCTGGGTCCCTTGCAAAGGAAAACACAAGCTTGTACCCCAAAAGTATGCTTCAAAAAGCAACTCTTATTCTGAGACAACAGAGAAAACAGTTCCTACAAAAAACTCTTCTATGTTGGCATGCCTTCAGCTGGTTGGGCCCTAATCAGACTGTTCCTCTTGTGAGGAACCACAGTGTCTCCTGACAGTCAGGGAGGCATCTCCACGTGGGAGCTGCTGGCAAAGGTTCTGTGATGGGAGGATGCAGCCAGGTGAAGACCTGGTCTGTCTGTGTGGCATTTCCACAGCCTGCCTGACCTTTGGGCTGTGAAGGCAGCTAGTTCTCAGCTGAACAAAGCTCACTAACACAGCAAGCAAACTGATGCACTGAGCATGAGCTCTGTGCCCTCCAGCCTGAAACACCATAGCCTGATGTTTGGGTTTTTTTGGGTGGTAAATGTGTAGCTTATCAGTGTACACTTTGTGAACTTAAGAAACAGGGGACCTTAAGATAGAAGGGATTTAAGATATATATATATATAAGAGGAGGGACACAGAAGATCGGTCCCTTATATCAAATATTCTCAATAAAATCTCACTCTCCATCAGGTTTTGCAGGCTGAATAAGCTGTTTCAGGAATTCTAACTGTGGTTCCCAAGCAGAGAACACTTAAGTTCAAGCTGAGTTCAACAGCAACTATCAGAAGGAGAAGGCTTATCTAAATTATGATATCGTTTTTAGCACTAATCATCCTATCTGTTGGCAGTACCAACATGCTGCAATCTCCACAGCTCCCTACGTAAATAAGCAGATTCCTGATGCTGTTCCAACTCCAGAAATGCCTTTGAAGGCATGATTTAGCTATGAATTTTTCCTACAAAGTTTTGTGATTCTTCTAGTGTTGCTGTGTGTACCCCCAGATGCCTTGTTTTTGAAGATGTGTCTCTAAAACATATTTAACTTTCAAAATCTAACTGGCAGGCATTGGTCTGCACCATACCTTGCTGGGAAATAAAAGGATGAAATGGTTAAAAAAAAAAAATCCCTTTCACACCTTCTATGACTTTTGAATGATAGAACAATAAAGGCAAATTACAAAAATAGTACTTAAAAAAAAGACACATCAGTTGATTTGGTCCAAAATATACTCCAGGGATGGGAGGGGATTGGAAGAGCAGGGATAGAAAAACACAATGTTCAGGTTGCGCAGTTCAAGAGGAGTGAAATGGATGTGCAGAAGTTAAGGTTCCTGTGGCAATATTGATTTGACTCTGCTACAAACAAGCAGTGTTACATGTTACTGAGCTGACAGAGCCACCAGGAACAGCATCTTGTAAGGTTTTGTTTGACTGTCTTGCCTTAAGTACTCACATTAGCTGGCCCTCCTTTGGAACTTAAGCAGAAAATCCAATTTTCCGTTAATTCTTGGCATGAAGAGGGCTTAAAGTGAAGCTTTAAAAAGTCTTTGTTTGAAAGAGAATAGATACAAGGGGTGAAGCCAGGTAGGATCAAAAGCAAGGGCACAGTGAAAAACAAAATCTATTCTCTGAAGGTATAAACTCCCCACCCCCCCAGCAGTATGAATGTTTATGAAGGGGAGAAAAAAAGAGCATCAAAGTTAAAAAGATCTATCATGATAGAGGTGACTAAGTGGAGGCTAAAGAAGAGAAAGGGGTGTGTGTGTGTGGAAATAAGCATGGCACATAAGAGGTGCTTTTCACTTACCAAAATAGTGTTTCTGAAACACTTTATTGCAGACTAGCAGCGTGATCTTAAGATCACCAAGGGCTTTTTGGGAGAGCTGGTGAGTACCTGCTGCTATCTGTACTTTGCTGCTGCTTCTCTGAGTCTAATCAGAGCTGTAAGGAGAATGCCTAAATTGTAAGTGGGAGGTGGTACAGGGCAGAACATGTCCTGCTGTGGTGGCACTGGGATGTGGTGAGAGCAAGGTGTGAGCCTGAGGTGGGGTACGGTGGGCTTGGGGCAGAGGGAGCGTGGATGAGGAGGGTAACCAGAGCAAGTTGAGGGTGTGCAGCGTGCTGAAGACTGTAAGTTGGAGGGGTGCTTGGGAAGTATTTGTTGTTCTTTCAAAAACCTGACAAAAAAAAAACCTTAAAACTGAAAATTATTATTTTTGGCCCCAAAGTAAGATTTTTCTGGGGTTTAGCCACGGGGTTTTTTTTCTGTTTGGGAACAAAAAAGAAAAAAAGACACCAAAAAAATACTTTGTTCTTTCAATGAGCCAGTAATAAATAAAAACTAACATTTTAAAAACCAGAAGTTTCCTTGGGAAGAGAGAGCTATTCTCTCTTCCAAAATTACTTTGCCTTAAAATTGCGATTGACTCAGCTCTCGGGCTAAGGATCTGACTTCCCAGCTGCCTTTAAGCAATCAAGTAAAAGTAGCAATTGGGACAGCTTTTCTCTCTTTTTTTTTTTCCCCTGGCCTTTGGCTGGGAAGCTACATGGGCTTGCCTCAGAATAGATGCTGTGCTACCATAATCCTGGCACTTTTCACTGCAAATGAGATTTCGGCAGCGTTTCCTAGAGTAAGCAGAGTGCTCCTGTAGCCTGCTTGCAGGGCTGTGGGGCTGGGGAAATGCAGCAACCTGCTTTTGTTTGCCTCAGCATGTGATTTGCTTTCTCTTCCATACCTTGTGATCTTCACAGGCTTCTGGCGGAGCTTAAAAGGTTACTTGGAGAAGGGAGGGGCTATCATTTGTTTAGAAAATAAATAGGAAAAAAAGTAGGCCAAATACCAGTAAAGTTCCAGTTTGAAAATATTAAGCTAACACACAACACTGCTGACCTGAAAAGGTCACATGAAGTGGGAGAAAGGATGTATTTAGACCGATTGCCAGGCAGGACGTGGGATCTCTCACTGACTTGGCAGTAGATACTTCAGCTTTTGCTATTAGTGCTGTTTCTAATGCTCCTTATTTGCTAAGTTCTTAAGCTTGACAAGATCCATGCTTTATTTTCCAGTATTTACACAGTATTAAGCAAGTGTGTAAATCCATACAGAGAGAGTGAGGCCTGAGCTGCCCCCTCTCTTCTGCTTCATCTTTGGTTACCAGACATTTGGTGACCTGGGGAAATGGAAGCTCTGAGGGGTTTTCCTTTGGGGTGTGCTATCAAGATAACAAGGTTATTTCCAACAGGTTTAAACTTGCTAAATACGGTGGAAGAAGGTCCTGTGCTTCCAAATTTATCAGAGTAAAGAAAGAAATGACTGCTTAACCTCTAACAGAGCTGTTAGAATCTCTTCAGAGGAAACCATAAGATTTAATGGAAATGTAAGCCTCTCTTTCTATGGCCTGACTTTAGGATACTTGGCTAGCATCAAGTAGAAAGCCTAATGCAGCAGATAAATAATCTCTGCCACATCATCTAAGCACATCATTATCACTGCTGGATGAGATGAAAGGTATTTACAAACCAGAGCCTGCCAGGAGAACACAGTCAGCTCAAGCTTGATCCAGCTCCAGCTGTAATCAATAGGAGCCTTCAACTAAACTAGAGCTTAAAGAACCAACTGACTTTGTTTTGAAACACATTACACTTTGAATGTTGTAAAATTAAAGCTGGAGCTCATCAAAAGTGAGGTGTAGAGGGATTCTGTGTCTAAAAGCCTCTTGTTCTACTGCACATGTTTGATGGTCTCCAAAATTACACTTCCCACTCTGGTAACCCCAGCACCCCCC